>WNWK01003716.1:95000-158502 GCA_009830355.1 Cherax destructor
CAAGTGTTGGACACAATACATACAACCGAGGAAGAAGTGAAGAGGCTGCTAAGCGAGCTAGATACATCAAAGGCGATGGGGCCGGATAACATCTCTCCATGGGTCCTGAGAGAGGGAGCAGAGGCGCTATGTGTACCACTAACAACAATCTTCAACACATCTATTGAAACAGAGCGACTACCTGAGGTATGAAAGACAGCAAATGTAGTCCAATTTTTAAAAAAGGAGACAGACACGAAGCATTGAACTACAGACCAGTGTCACTGACTTGTATAGTATGCAAGGTCATGGAGAAGATTATCAGGAGAAGAGTGGTGTAGCACCTAGAAAGAAAGGAGCTTATCAACGACAGCCAGCACGGTTTTAAGGACGGGAAATCCTGTGTCACAATCCTACTGGAGTTCTATGACAGGGTGACGGCAGTAAGACAAGAGAGAGAGGGGTGGGTAGATTGCATTTTCATGGACTGTAAGAAGGTGTTTGACACAGTTCCACACAAGAGATTAGTGCAAAAGCTGGAGGACCAGGCAGGAATAACAGGGAAGGCACTACAATGGATCAGGGAATACCTGTCAGGAAGACAACAGCAAGTCATGGTACGTGGCGAGGTGTCAGAGTAGGCGGCTGTAACGAGCGGGGTTCCACAGGGATCAATCCTAGGGCCGGTGCTGGTTCGGGTATTTGTGAACGACGGGTATTTGTGAACGAATAGACTCTGAAGTGTTCCTGTTCGCAGATGATGCGAAGTTAATGAGAAGAATTCAATCGGACGAGGACCAGGCAGTACTACAAAGGGATCTGGACAGGTTGCAGACCTGTTCCCGCAACGGGCTCCTGAGTTCAACCCCACCAAGTGCGAAGTCACAAAGATTGGGGAAGGGCAAAAAAGACCACAGACAGAATACAGTCTAGGGGGCCAGAGACTACAAACCTCACTCAAGAAAAAGTATCTTGGGGTGAGTATAACACCGGGCACATCTGAGGCGCACATCGACCAAATAACTGCTGCAGCATACGGGCGCCTGGCAAACCTAAGAATAGCATTCCGACATCTTAATAAGGAGTCATTCAGGACCCTGTACACTGAGTACGTTAGGCCCATATTGGAGTATGCACCACCAGTTTGGAACCCTCACCTAGCCAAGCATATAAGGAAACTAAAGAAAGTGCAAAGGTTTGCAACAAGACTAGTCCCGGAGCTAAGGGGTATGTCCTACGAGGATAGGTTAAGGAAAATCGACCTGACGACACTGGAAGACAGGAGAGATAGGGAGGATATGATAACGACATATAAAATACTGAGAGGAATCGACAAGGTGGACAGAGACAGGATGTTCCAGAGATGGAACACAGCAACAAGGGGTCAGGGTTGGAAGGTGAAGACTCAGATGAATCACAGGGATGTTAGGAAGTATTTCTTCAGTCACAGAGTTGTCAGGAAGTGGAATAGCCTGGGAAGTGATGTCTTGGAGGCAGGATCCATACATAGCTTTAAGAAGAGGTATAATAAAGCTCATGGAGAGAGAAGAGTGACCGAGTAGCGGCCAGTGAAGAGGCGGGGCCAGGAGCTGTGACTCGACCCTTGCAACCACAACTAGGTGAATGCAACTAGGTGAGTACATCCGACATAAAAACAGGTGCATACATGCATTCCACGTCCTGAGGATGGTCAGGAAGTGGAACGACCTGTGAGAGGCAGTGGGAGCATCATACACAGTTTTAAGAATGGGTACGACAGGGGCCCGTGAAGCTAACGAGTACACCCATCATGGGGCAAGTTAAGGTGAATATACTCGTGAGTATACTCTAGGTGAGTATATTGTGAGTACACTCTAGGTGAGTATATTGTGAGTATACTGTGAGTAGTATATCATAGGTGAATATACTTTAGATGAGTATATCGTAGGTGAGTATATCGTAGGTGAGTATACTGTGAGTATATCGTAGGAGTATACTGTAGTATAGTAGGTGAGTATATCGTGAGTATACCATAGGTGAGTATACCGTAGGTGAGTATATCGTAGGTGAGTATACCTTAAGTATACTCACCTACGATATACTCAGGTACACATGCACCCACACGCACAGATACAACCAAGCGCGCGCGCACACACACACACACACGCACACACACACGCACGCACACGCACACACACACACACACACACACACACACACACACACACACACACACACACACACACACACACAAGCACTACAACGATGTAAAACAGCACTGGAAAATTACAAATTTGTGCCGATATTACCAAAAAATGGCACTGAAGACCCAAGTCAGTGTGAGGAGTCTTCCTTCAGAATACTTCACATCCCCAGCCTTCAGGAGGGAAGCCTTCATGCTGCTGAAGGCCTCCTAAAAGTTCCTCTGTAGAGTGGAATGTCTCGCTAATGCAATTGAAAAGGTCTATCCAAATTGAAGGTCACTTGAAAAGGGTATTTTATATTAGATGGACGGTCTTCAGTTGAAATTTTCAAAAATTTACTAAAATGTACAATAACTTTATAAGAGAACGTACTGCACCTCCTGGCCCAGGGGCGCTGACCCCCGGAACTCCCTCCAGGTAGGTACATCTCCCTGTTTTCATTTGCTCTTTAACCCTTACATATATATAGCTTCCCCATCCATATAGAGAGCTTCCCCTGCATATAGAATGCTTCTCCAGACATAGAGCTTCATATGCAGAAAGAGCTTCCTACGCATAGAGAGCTTTCTCATGCATATAGAGCTCCCTCATGCATATATAGAGCTCCCCATGCATATAGAGAGCTTTCTCATGCATACAGAGCGCCTTCCCTTGCATACAGAGATCTTCTCCATGCATATAGGGCTCCCCATGCATATAGAAAGTTCTTCCATGCATATAGAGCTCTCCCATGCATAGAAAGCTCCGCATGTCCTGTACAAGTACCGTGCTGAGTGACGAGTCAAGGTGGAGATGAAGGAATCAAACTGGAAGACAGCGGATGTGGATTTTATAAAAGCTTTCGGCTGACTTCCTCACGAAAGGCTAGTGCAGTCACTAGTGAGGTCAGTGTCACTAGGTCACAGTGTCACTAGTGAGGTCTTAGTGTCAAAAGTGAGGTTTCAGTAGTGAGGTCACTAGTTAAATCAGTGTCACTAGTGAGGTCAGTGTCACTAGGTCACAGTGTCACTAGTGAGGTCACAGTGTCATTAGTGAGGTCACATAAGAACCAATAAATACCATGGCTGTAACAATAAATAACCCGCACCCAGGAAAGGAACAGGAATAATGACGTTTCGGTCCCACTTGGACCACTGATTGGTCACACTGAAGTGACGTGGTGATGGTGGTCGAAATGGTGGTAGTGATAGTGGTTGTATGATAGTATGGTGGTTAAAAGGTGGTGTGGTATTTTAGTAGTGATAGTAATGGTAGCGATAATTATATGGTAGTGCAATGGTGATGGTGGTAGTAGTAGTAGTGGTGGGGGTGATGGTGGTGGCAGTAGTGGTGGTGATGGTGGTAGTTTGATAAGGTTGACTTACAGCTGCTGTTATTACATAACCTGAAGAACACCAGCAGTGAGTCACCGAGACAACTCAAGTCTTGAGTCACACGACCTACTATGTTGAGTAGTGATTAAGTGTCATTATTCACAGTGTTGAGTCTCATGACTAACAGTGTTGAGTCACATGACTCACTAGCAGTGGTGTTCCTCTTAACTGGTTAATTAGCAGTAAGTTCAACACCTGCACTTCACGCTCCATTTCCTCTAATGTATGTGTGCTGAGATTGTGACGCTTGTTGACTCAAAGTTATGGTATTCCTGGCCACTGTACGGGGTTATTATACTTTTCTTTATTACTGCGTGCTTTATTACACACATACACACACACACACACATATATATATATATATATATATATATATATATATATATATACATGTGTGTGTATATATATATATATATATATATATATATATATATATATATATATATATATACATGCACGCATATACAACAGGCCGCCTAGTGTCTAATCGACATGTGCCTTGGACAAAATGTTAAATAACTCACACGAAAACTGAAGACTGTACACCAGGAGCGTAGCTCTGTTGGTGTAGCTACACCAGGAGCGTAGCTCTGTTGGTGTAGCTACACTCTACCAGACTTGTCTCGCTCTCTGTGATCTACTTGATGGCGTTCAACTTTTTTTCTGAGTATATTAATCAAAATACGTAAAAAAATTTGAACACCATATAAACAAAGTTTGGAGACAGATGGTCATCCCGTAGTCATTAAACCACGGATAAAAGCACAATAAAAAAAGGTGGCAGGAAAGTAATTGCAAAAAAACTATAGACCAATGGCAATGACATCTCAGGAATATTAAACACATAGAATCTCAACAAGTGCAAAACACCGAGAAACATAAATAAGACTTCTCAATTGCTGAAGTGCTGATAAAATTATATATATATATATATATATATATATATATATATATATATATATATATATATATATATATATATATATATATATATATCTCCATGGGGAAGTGGAACAGAATTCTTCCTCCGTAAGCCATGCGTGTCGTAAGAGGCGACTAAAATGCCGGGTGCAAGGGGCTAGTAACCCCTTCTCCTGTATATATTACTAAATGTAAAAGGAGAAACTTTCGTTTTTTCTTTTGGGCCACCCTGCTTCGGTGGGAAACGGCCGACGTGTTGAAAGAAGAAAGATATATATATATATATATATATATATATATATATATATTATATATATATATACATGTCGCATTAGTTGCATATATGTCCTTTTACCTAACACATTGATGCTATCACAGACTTAAGGAAAATGGTAGGCTGGATAACTAGAACCTTCATAACAAGAGGAGTTAAGTCAATGACAATATTCTTTAAGGCATTTGTTCTCTTTAGACTGTAACATTATTCTATGCAAGCAGCCCTATATTGCCAAAGCGAAATCGCAACACGAGAGAATGTACACAGAACGTTCAAAACCCATAAGCATTCATTAATGCACTTAAATTACTGGGAACGCCTAACGCCCCTTGAACTATGCTCTCTAGAACGTAGGCAAGAGAAATTAATCATAATTAACTACTGGATATTTCCGGAGAGATTGGTACCAAATCTGCACGACGAAATTACTCCCTACAAGAGCAAGACACTCGACAGAACGAACAAATTATCTCCATTTAAAGTAAGGAGTAATTTACAGGAAGTGCAAAGCGAGTAGGATTTTTTCATATACATGAAGGCCCCACTTTACAGCACTTTGCTTTACATCGTTTCGCTAATACAGCGCTTTTCAATTATACCCATGCTTCATTTATTCAGACTTCCTATAATAAATTTATTCACCACTCACTATAAGCTAAGGAAAATATTTTATGGTAAGTATATTACTCACTTGAAATAATATAATGTAAACATGTTATTAGGCTTTTCATCTGAATTTGAAAGTGAAAAAAGGTTATGTTTCACTTTACAGCCTTTTTGCTTTACTGCAGTACCCTGCTGTATAAGCGGTGCCCTCCTATATATGGGAAATTACCTACAGCTCCACCAGCTGTCTTCAAGAGGAAACTTAATTATGTTCCACAAGTTAGTTCCTAATAAGCCGGTTTGTGAAACCAAATTTAGACTACGTGGTGCTAGCACCAACATCTTTCTTGATCAAGCCATTAACCCGGAGGCCTGATTCGTGATCGGGCCAGGGAGGGGCCAGTGACCCCTGAAATCGTCTTCGAATTTGCAGTTCAATAAGTGAACATCAGTTTAACAAAAGAACATTGAAATACTGCACAAAAAAGGAGGTCGATTCTCGGGCGTGGTGAGACGTATGAGCAAATATCTTTGCACCTGCTGACCCTGTTCACCTAGCATTAAATAGCTAACTAGGTGTTAGCTGGCTCTTGTGGGTCACATCCTAAGGGACGGGGGTAGTAGTATGCCTTACACGAGTCTACGTGTTGGAATTAATCTTGGTAGGATCCAGTTTTTCGCTCGTAAATTAAACAGCAAAAATAAAACAAAGAGCATAAAAGAACAGTATGTGAGTGGTTGTCAGTGACCCGCAGTGTGTGGTGGTCTGGACCAGGCAACAAATGCTCATCTCCCACTGATAATGATATAGAAAAAAAGTCTTATAAAAAGTTGATGGTTTCTTAATGACTGGAAGCGATCCAGGGTCAATATTGGAGAGTCAGACCAACCAAACACATCGTGTACGGCTCATCACTTGTTCCAGGGGAATACTTTTGGCCAGACGTTACTATTATGATTATTATTATTATTATTATTAAATTCATCATTAAATTCATTATTAAATTCATCATTTTAGCTGAAATAGCAACGCTCTTCTTGCCATATAAGACAAGCGAAAATTTGTGTATGCAATAATTTTGCAAAAATCATTCTGAACGTAACGAAAAAAATATATTTCATTGTGTTTGTTTATTATTAAATTTTTGTAAATGTATCTAAAATATATTTAGTTGGGTTAGACTAAATTAAATTGCGCTTGTTATAATAAGGTTAGGTAAGTTTTCAAAGTTTCTCTTGGTACAAAATTATAAATTTTTACATTAACATAAATGAAAGAAATATATCTTTAAACGTATAAGAGAAAATTTTAGAAAGAACTTAAATTTAAATGAGTTATTGCTAATTGACCAGTTTTACCTATTAGGCACGACATATATATATATATATATATATATATATTTACACATGTATATGTGTGTATGTATATATACGTATGTGTACTCATATGTATTCACCCATAGGTGGTTACAGGGATCGATTCATAGCTCCTGCCCCGCTTCTTCACTAGTCGTTACTAGGTCACTCTCCCTGCTCCATGAGCTTTATCATACCTCGTCTTTAAACTATGCATGGTTCCTGCCTCCACTACGTCACTTACCAGACTATTCCACTTCTTGACAACTCTGTGACTAAAGAAATACGTTTTAACATCTCTTTGACTCATCTCAGTTCTCAACTTTCAATTGTGATCCCTTGTTTCTGTGTCCCATCTATGGAACATCCTGTCTCTGTCCACCTTGTCAATTCCTCGCAGTATTTTGTATGTCATTATCATGTCTCCCTAACCCTCCTGTCCTCCAGCGTCGTCAGGCAGATTTCCCTTAACCTTTCTTCGTAGGGCATTCCCCTTAGCTCTGGTACTAGTCTTGTTGCAAACCTTCGCACTTTCTCTAATTTCTTGACGTGCTTGATTAGGTATGGGTTCCAAACTGGTGCTGCATACTCCAGTATGGGTCTGACGTACACTGTGTACAGGGTCTTGAACGATTCCTTACTGAGGTATCGGAATGCTATTCTCAGGTTTGCCAGGCACCCATATGCTGTAGCAGTTATCTGGTTGATGTGCGCCTCAGGAGATGTGCTCGGTATTATACTCACCCCAAGATCCTTTTTCTTGAGTGTGGTTTGCAGTCTTTGGCCTATACTCTGTCTGCGGTCTTCTATGCCATTCCCCGATCTTGACTTTGCATTTGGCAGGGTTAAATTCAAGGAGCCAGTTGCTGGACCAGGCTTGTAGCCTGTCCAGGTCTCTTTGTAGTCCTGCCTGATCCTCATCCGATTTATTTCCACATTAAATTCACATTATCTGCAAACAGGGACACTTTTCTGTCTATCCCTTCCGTCATGTCATTCAAATATACCAAAAACAGCATTGGTCCTGGGACCAATGCGCCCACTCTGACACCTCGTCACGTACCTTGTCAGGTACTTCCTGATCCATTGCAGTGTTTTTCTTGTTATCCGTGCCTGGTCCTCCAGTTTTTGCACTAATCTCATATGATGAACTGTGTCGAAAGCCTTCTTGCAGTCCAAGAAAATGCAGTCTACCACCCCCTTCTCTCTCGTGTCTTACTTCCGATACCTTGTCATAAAACTCCAGAGTGTGTGTGTGTGTGTGTGTGTGTGTGTGTGTGTGTAAGTGTGTAGGTGTGTTGAGGTGTTTGTTGGAGGGAGGGGGAGGGAGAAAAGGAGGGAGAGGGGGAGGGAGAAAGGGAGGGAGAGGGGGAGGGATGGAGGTAGGGGGAGGGAGGGGAGTGGAGGGAGAGGGGAGGGATGTAGGGAGACTGATAAAGTGTGGGATGGGGCAGTGGTAGAGGGGGAGCAAGATGGGAGAAAGGAAGAGAGTAAAAGGCAAAGGGGGAAGAGAGGGAGAGGATGAGGAGGAGAGTGAGAGAGTGAGACAGTGTGTGTACTCACATAGTTGTGGTTGCAGGGGTCGATTCATAGCTCTTGGTCCCTGCTCCATGAGCTTTATCATACCTCTTCTTAAAGCTATGTATGGATCCTGCCTCCACTGCATCATTTCCCAGACTATTCCACTTCCTGACAACTCTGACTGAAGAAATACTTCCTAACATCCCTGTGATTCATTTGAGTCTTCAACTTCCAACTGTGACCCCTTGTTGCTGTGTCCCATCTCTGGAACATCCTGTCTCTGTCCACCTTGTCGATTCCTCGCAGTATTTTATATGTCGTTATCATATCCCCCCTATCTCTCCTATGCTCCAGTGTCAAGTCTATTTCCCTTAACCTCTCCTCGTAGGACAGGCCCCTTAGCTCCGGGACTAGTCTTGTTGCAAACCTTTGCACTTTCTCTAGTTTCCTTACGTGTTTGGTTGGGTGTGGATTCCAAACTGGTGCTGCATACTCCAATATAGGCCTAACGTACGCAGTGTACAGGGTCCTGAACGATTCCTTATTAAGATGTCAGAATGCTGTTCTTAGGTTTGCTAGGCGCCCGTATGCTGCAGCAGTTATTTGGTTAATGTGCGCCTCAGGAGATGTCCCCAGTGTTATACTCACCCCAAGATCCTTTTCCTTGAGTGATGTTTGTAGTCTCTGGCCCCTTAGACTGTACTCCGTCTGCGGTCTTCTTTGCCCTTCCCCAATCTCCATGACTTTGCACTTGGTAAGGTTGAACTTCAGGAGCCAGTTTCTGAACCAGGCCTGCAGCCTGTCCAGATCCCTTTGTAGTTCTGCCTGGTCCTCGTCCGATTGAATTCTTCTCATCAACTTCACATCATCTGCAAACAGCAGATGAGTCTATTCCTTCCAACATGTCGTTCACAAATACCAGAAACAGCACCGGTCCTAGGACTGACCACTGTGGAACCCCGCTCGTCACAGGCACCCACTGACACCTCGCCACGTACCATGACTCGCTGTTGTCTTCCTGACAGGTATTCCCTGATCTATTGTAGAGCCTTCCCTGTTATCCCTGCCTGATCATCCAGTTTTTGCACTAATCTCTTGTGTGGAACTTTGTCAAATGCTTTTTTACAGTCTAAGAAAATGCAATCTACCCATCCCTCTCTCTCTTGTCTTACTGGTGTCACCCTGTTATAGAACTCCAGTAGATTTGTGACACAGGATTTCCCGTCCTTAAAACCGTGCTGGCTGTCGTTGATAAGCTCATTCCTTTCTAGGTGCTCCACCTCTCTTCTCCTGATAATCTTCTCCATGACCTTGCATACTATACATGTCAGTGACACTTTTTTGTAGTTTAGTGCTTCGTGTCTGTCTCCTTTTTTAAAAAATTGGGACTACATTTGCTGTCTTTCATACCTCAGGTAGTCGCCCTGTTTCGATAGATGTGTTGAAGATTGTGGTTAGATAATCCCAAACATCGTCAACTTCTGGTCAACCTCAAGCCCAACTCCCGACCCTGCCCCAGAACCTACTCCAGAACCTTCCTCACCGACTACAGCTACCTCTCAACAACTACAAACAACCCAACAGGCCACAAATAATCAAGACTCCCAGCCTCCACTCCTCACAACCACAGAAGAAGCAGAAGTACATGAATATCCTGAAGAATCCTCCGACGAAAAAGAAAACACCGAAGACACCCGACCCATCAAACATATCTACTTAAAGGACGTTACATTCAACACCTCCTCCGCCTTCGAAATGCACCCTTAAGAACTAGTTCCCCACCTGGTAGAAGGAACAGTAAAACACGTATGCAAACCACCTTGTAAATTCGATTATGGACAAATACTGGCTGCACTCATAACCTACTTAGATGACCCCACTCAGAAAGTCAAACTATACTACTTATCCAAGAGGGACGTAAATTAGCAAATCTCAGGATACTCCTTCCCAAGTATAACTCAACAATTGCCTCGACCTGAGTCCCCGCTCACCTGACGCCTAGTCAGCCATGATCTAGTCACATGACAACAAGCCAGCGAGCACTGCAGTCACCCTGTTCTCTCTACTTTGCCTTCATACATCGCCTCACAACGCTATGCAGCTGGGTTTAGCCCTGGCTCTTTATCTATGACTCAAGATCTTCCTCTCATCGACTATTCTTTGTCTGTCCACACTTCCCACTCATCCACATGTGGGTCTTACCTGAGAGTATTCTGTCAGTGGTACATGTATTGTCTCTGTTTCCTCTCTCAGGACCCATGGAGTGTGTGTGTGTATGCGTGCGTGCGTGCGTGTGTGTATGTGTGTGTTTATCTGTGTTTCTCTTTGTGACTTGAAAAACACTATTAGGTGATAGAAACATCTTCAATAATCTCATTACACAGCATTTGTTTTCATAGTGTCGGTATTTAGCACCAGGTCTCTACCTGCATTACCAAAATCAGTGTATCTCTTTGGAATGGAAAGCTCTGGTGAGGTTTGCTAGTCTTGCTAAAAAATCAGTGTGTTGCTCCACTGATAATATCTGTGATATTAATCTTCAGATCCTTTTTTATTTTGTTGATATTTATAGCTGCTCACCCCCCTAGCCTATACTCTGCCTCCGGTCATCCCTCTGCTTCACTATTCTATCTGCTTAGAGTAAACTCCGTGGAGTCTATCTCGGACCTCTTTTGTTATTATTATACTCATTAATTTTAGATCGTCACTAAATAGACACGACTCAGTCTATTATATTTTATGTATATTAATAAAAGCAGCGGTCTTAATACTGATCCTTATGGTACCTCACTCATTACACTCTCCCCCATTCTGTGTCATGTTTTACTGTTGATCCAAGTCTCATGTCTATCAAGAACTCCCTCATCCATTATCGCCCTCTACTTCTAATTCCTGCCTTTTCTTCTGTTTTAGTGCGATACATTTGTCAAAAGTTTCTTTGCAGTCCAGAAAGATACAGTTCGTCCATCCCTGTCTTGCTCTATCTTTGTGAGCTATCATAAAGCTAAAGCAACCTTGTAAGACAGGATTTCTCATCACTAAATCAGTGGGAATTTTCTCCGGTAAATCTCCTCTTTTTCAGAATCTGAGATTCTACAATGCTTGCAATCCAGTGCAAAACCTTTGATAATATTCACGTCAATGATACTGAACTACAGTATAATGAAATACCTATAATGAGACAACACTGGCCCTTTTTTCCAGCTATCTGACAGCTGCTTCATCTGGAAAGACTTTTTCCAGGCCATTAGTGCGTGTGTGTGTGTGTGTGTGTGTGTGTGTGTGTGTGTGTGTGTGTAAGTGTAAGAGTGCGTGTCTACGCACATACGTTCATACCTGCATCCTTATTAATTCTCGTACTTCCCGGCAGCAGCTGATTGTCCCCTCGCACTCACTCGACCATCCAGGTCCACCTTCACCTGTCTGCACTCACCTCCCGACGTTTCGCCAGTGCTGATACTTCCACCACGTGTGTCTCGCTCATTACCACTAATAAAGTTAATACAGGCGACTGACATTTTGCGGATGTTATGCTGTTATTAATATTGTAAATAGGATTTAACTTATATAATGCTGGATATGGCTGTGTTAATGGAATTACGCTGGCGATTATGTAAATGTGATAATTCTCTGCGTGCATGTGTTAGTTTAATATTTAATATTAATTATATGAGTTTTTGTGGTAGGGGCTGTGGTTGGTGCTGTGATTATGACTGTAGCTGGTTTGGGCTATGGTTGTTGCAGCGATTGTGGTTGCTATTGGTATGATTGTGGTTGTGACTGGTTGAGACCGTGGTTCTTGGTGGGCTTGTGGTTCTAGTTGACAAATTGCGGTTGTGGCCGTGAATATGGTTGTGAGAAATGATGCCGGGAATGTGGCTGTCTCTGTTTGACCGTACTGTTGTTGCTGGGATATTAGCTATATACACACACAACCCGCACATATAAAAGAGAGGAGCTTACGACGACGTTTCGGCCCGACTTGGTCCAAGTCGGGCCGAAACGTCGTCGTAAGCTCCTCTCTTTTATATGTGCGGGTTGTGTGTGTATTGTTCCAGTCACGGTATTGTGCCTTTTTGTTATTTATAATAGCTATATATTGTTGAGAATGTTGTTGCTATTAGTGTTGAGGCTGGTTGTGGCTAGTTGGCGCTGATTGTCGCTGATTGTTGCTGGTTGTCATTGGTTGTCGCTGATTGTGGCTGGTTGTCATTGGTTGTGGCTGGTTGTGGCTAGTTGTCATTGGTTGTGGCTGGTTGTCATTGGTTGTGGCTGGTTGTGGCTAGTTGGCGCTGATTGTCGCTGATTGTGGCTGGTTGTAGCTGGTTGTCATTGGTTGTGGCTGGTTGTCATTGGTTGTGGCTGGTTGTGGCTAGTTGTCATTGGTTGTGGCTGGTTGTCATTGGTTGTGGCTGGTTGTCATTGGTTGTTGCTGGTTGTCGCTGGTTGTGGCTGGTTGTCCCTGGTTGTAGCTGGTTGTGACTGGTTGTCATTGGTTGTGGCTGGTTGTCATTGGTTGTGGCTGGTTGTCATTGGTTGTGGCTGGTTGTCATTGGTTGTGGCTGGTTGTCATTGGTTGTGGCTGGTTGTCATTGGTTGTGGCTGGTTGTCATTGGTTGTGCCTGGTTGTTATTGGTTGTGCCTGGTTGTTATTGGTTGTGGCTGGTTGTCATTGGTTGTGGCTGGTTGTCATTGGTTATGGCTGGTTGTCATTGGTTATGGCTGGTTGTCATTGGTTATGGCTGGTTGTCATTGGTTGTGGCTGGTTGTCATTGGTTATGGCTGGTTGTCATTGGTTATGGCTGGTTGTCATTGGTTGTGCCTGGTTGTTATTGGTTTTGGCTGGTTGTCATTGGTTGTGGCTGGTTGTCATTGGTTTTGGCTGGTTGTCATTGGTTATGGCTGGTTGTCATTGGTTGTGGCTGGTTGTCATTGGTTGTGGCTGGTTGTCATTGGTTATGGCTGGTTGTCATTGGTTGTGGCTGGTTGTCATTGGTTATCGCTGGTTGTGGCTGGTTGTCATTGGTTGTGGCTGGTTGTCATTGGTTATGGCTGGTTGTCATTGGTTGTGGCTGGTTGTCATTGGTTATGGCTGGTTGTCATTGGTTATGGCTGGTTGTCATTGGTTATGGCTGGTTGTCATTGGTTATGGCTGGTTGTCATTGGTTATGGCTGGTTGTCATTGGTTATGGCTGGTTGTCATTGGTTATGGCTGGTTGTCATTGGTTATGGCTGGTTGTCATTGGTTATGGCTGGTTGTCATTGGTTATGGCTGGTTGTCATTGGCAGTGGCTGGTTGTCATTGGCAGTGGCTGGTTGTCATTGGTTATGGCTGGTTGTCATTGGTTATGGCTGGTTGTCATTGGTTATGGCTGGTTGTCATTGGTTATGGCTGGTTGTCATTGGTTGTGGCTGGTTGTCATTGGTTATGGCTGGTTGTCATTGGTTATGGCTGGTTGTCATTGGTTGTGGCTGGTTGTTATTGGTTGTGGCTGGTTGTCATTGGTTGTGGCTGGTTGTTATTGGTTGTGGCTGGTTGTCATTGGTTGTGGCTGGTTGTTATTGGTTGTGGCTGGTTGTCATTGGTTGTCATTGGTTGTGGCTGGTTGTTATTGGTTGTGACTGGTTGTCATTGGTTGTGGCTGGTTGTTATTGGTTGTGGCTGGTTGTCATTGGTTGTGGGCTGTGACTGCTGCTGTCACTGAGGTTGTCATGGTAAAACAAAAGTCACAACACCGTGGGTGAAACAATTCACAAATACCCACTTAAAAGAGGAAACGTGACGACGTTTCGGTTCGTTTTGGACTGTTGTCAAGTTTCTACCATGATAATGTACGACGCACCGAAACGTCCTCGTAAATTCCCTCTTTTAAGTGTGGGTTATTTGTGAGTGATTGCAATTATATTTGCAATCTGGGCTATAATTCTAGTCATAACATTTGACATAAGTTTGTTAATGCAGTTTCGAAAGCTACTTTTGGTACAACGGCTTGTACGTTTACACTAACTGTAGCTACAGCGTTATTAATGTTATTACAACTGTCTAAATAGTTTCCAAAGCTGCCGCGATGGTGCGGTTTTATGGAAAGTGCCGGGATGGTCGTTTACATCGCGCCGATGCAATACTCATACTGATTTTATAAATTGATTACTAAATCTGTTTATGGTAATGTAATTTTTGCTCATGGCTGAAACCTGAGTGGTCGGAGTCATCATGCTAAGTGTCCTTATTCTAGACTTTATATATATATATATATATATATATATATATATATATATATATATATATATATATATATATATATATATATATATATATATATATATATATATATAATGGGTGTGTTTGACATATATAGTCAATATTTTTCTTTTAAACAGGCATATCAATGTTTGAAAATACAGTAATGGATGACATGCAGAATAACACAAAGACATTTATTCAGGTTAACTATAAATTATTGTTTGTACATATTACTGTGTGTGTGATATTACTCAGACTTCAAACTGCTATCCTGTGACATCCAGTTTCATTATTTACTTCTCTCCTAATATTATTCCTAATGCTAAACACATCCACACCAAAGTTATATTCTACATTTTTTCTTCTAGGAAGAAGTAAGACAGATTGTGAAGAAATCCATAAAAAAATTACACGTTGATTCCTTCTTTAGTTGCTAAGTATCTATATCTGGCTTCTCCAAAGATTGAAACTCAGTGTCGTAAGTTAACGTTAGTGTCATTAGGATGGTAAACAATTCAGTTTGCAGTGTAGACGCCCAGTTGTTAATTCTTATGCTTAACTCAACATAGTTGCTATGGTTGTTAACTAGGGAGGTGACAACAAGAGCAGATGCAGCCCTGCCAGTACACTCCTGCTTACATCCATCACTGTATATAACTTGTTAAAAATGGTACTCATCTTACTATATCCTATTGCATGGATCATCATATCAGCATAACTTATACCTATATGAGCTCATTTTAAATCGTAGTGAACGTAGGATAGGTAGAGCATTTAGAGAAGCATTTGTCAGAACATTAAATAGCATGGGACTGGGACCTCCCTGCGGTGTACCTAGCTATATTTTTTTTAGTCTTACCTTGGTAGAAATCAGAGAATACTTTATTTGACACACAACCTATTTTCTAACTGAGTAGGTTAACACCAATACTCATTTCTGCTAGTTTGTGTAGGATAACAACTCTGTGGTATCAAATGAAGATTTTAGATCAAGATATGTGGCAAAACTAGTAAAGTATGTGCAGAGAGGAAGGTAGAAATACAGACCTGTACACTTTTTCCTTTCATAAAACAACATAGATGAGGTGAAAGTTGTCCGATTCTACAATATAGCCTATTAAGTCTCAATCTTTCAAAAGTTTTACAAACACAACTAGTTCAATTAAGACACATGTGCAACATCTGGGTATCTTTATAGTAGACGTTTCGCCATCCAGTGGCTTTATCAATACAAAATTCTAGGACATAACTTGAAGAGAGTAGAACTATATACAAAAGATGAGGTAATCAGTGCCTCGGCCTTGGAGTTGGTGTGTTCAGCACCGTTGGTGTGTCTTAATTTCATCTTGTGGTATTGTATATCACTCTTGTACAACTAATTAAGGACACCGGTCTAAATGTATCAGGCTGTTGCGGCTTAGAGATAGGCACGATTGAGACAATTGGTCCAGGAAGTAGAAAGAACAATCTCCATGTAACTGAGATTATACAGTGCTGAGTTCTGAGGATATAAATCATATATTCTTTCCAGGGGCGGTTGATCGATCTTCATATAATGAAATCTAATTCATACTGAGAGAAGAAGCAATCACTCATTAATATTTTGGCTTATAACCTTGGAATGGCCAGTTACTTGACAGTTAAGTATTATTATTATTATAATCAAAAAGAAGCGCTAAACCATTGACAGTTAAGTAGAGCTGTGTGTTATGCCCAGCATGTTGATATTTCACCTTCCTGCACATCTTTTATATCTGCTTTTCTTGATAATTATAGGAAATTTTCAGGGTCATGTGCTTAATGGTAAGAATTTAGAGAGTTAGCCACAGCAATCTTATGACAACCAGCTGTAAATGGTCTGGCAATACCGAGACACTGTGCAAAAAAAGAACACTTGTATACAGATCAGGACATTAAAGGGAACGTTTCGTACACAAGTGTCCTTTTCTTATTTCGACCTGTAAACAGATATGACATTGTGACTTTTATTACGACCTACATACAGGTCTGTCATTGTGAATCGGATTGTGGGATCCCTTGTAATGGCACGGGTATAAATTTCTTAATAGCGTCTGTGTACTCACACATTTGTGGTTGCAGCTCCTGACCCCGCCTCTTTGCTGTTTGTGTGCGTGTGCTCACCTAATTGTGGTTGCAGGGGTCGAGACTCAGCTCCTGTGTGTGTGTGTGTGTGCAGAAATTGAAGACGTGTATTAGTATATGATACACTGGTGGGAAGCTCTAAACACGTAGGGGTCGTTTTGTACCCAAGAAATGGGAGGTAATAGGTATTTTTTCAAGGGGGGGAAGAGGGATCTCCGAATCCTTGGATCAAGAGCTCTTTAATATCACTGCACCTCCCCCTCGCCCATCCCCAAGGTAAATTCTCTGTAGAAAATTGGAAGCTGTCAGCGAGAACAGGAGACTCATTGAGCATTCTGTTAGTGCTACTGTTTTATCAAGTGCCTTTATATATTTTCATCCTTGGTGTGTGTTAGTTACCCTTTTTGTGTGTGTGTGTGTGTGTGTGTGTATGTTTGTATGTGTGTGTGTGTGTGTGTGTACTCACCTAATTGTACTCACCTAATTGTGGTTGCAGGGGTCGAGACTCAGCTCGTATGTGTATGTTAGTGTGTGTGTATGTGTGTGTGTATGAGTGTATGTTAGTTACCATTTTGTCCTAGGCACATGTCGATTAGACCCTAGGCCTAGTGTATGTGTGTGTGTGTGTGTGTATGTATGTATGTGTATGTGTGTATGTGTATGTGTGTGTGTGTGTGTGTGTGTGTGTGTGTGTGTGTAACTTCCCAGCTGCAAATATTCTGGAAGTCATTCTTTCACTTAAATGAAAAAAAAATCTATAATCAAGCCAATAATCACAAGGGAAGTCAGATGTGATAATATAAAATCAGTATCTTCATTAGTCATGAAAAAAGGTAAGAAAAAATGCTTAACGCACACTTAAGAAAAATTATCAGACATGTGTCAGGATATAAATATTATGCCACATGTGCCACATCTGGTTATCTTCAATTTGTAGAAGTTTCGCCATCCAGTGGCTTTACCAATACAAGAACATAATGTGAAGACTGTAGAAGTATATAACAAAAGACGAGGTAATCAGTCCCTCAGTCTAGGAGTAAGTGATGAGCACCTTTCTTCAGGCTGTCTTCCACCTGTATCTCCCTTCAGTCTACGTCTCTCAACAGAGTGAAGGTACGAAACTCTGCATCCATCCTCATATGAGAGATTCTTCTCTGTGTTTTTTCCATTACATTTATATGCATTCTGTAGTATGGCGACCAAAACTGAGCTGCATAATTTAGGTGAGGCCTTACTGTTTTTTGGCTTCAGATTTCTGCTTACCGTTACTCCCAAGCCTTTTTTATATTCTGTATTATAAAGCTCTACATCGTAATGTTAAAAATATCGACAATATGTTAAGTAAAAGAACATGGGGCATTTTATTGTAACCATTGTAGGCACGATTGAGACTATTGGTCCAGGAAGTATAAAGAACACCCTTGATGTAACAGAGATTATACAGTGCTAACGAAGGGTTATCAAGGACCTGCCTTAGAGTTCTGAGGATTATAATAAAAAGCCACATATGTGCTTTTACGTAACATCCTCTACATCACATAGTTTATAAGTATGAGGGTTATTTTCACTCCAAAGGATTAGTACTTGTCCACACTGAACTGCATCTGCCAATTTTCAGACCATGACATTAGTGTGTCGAAATCTGAATGTAATGTGTCATCCTCTTCAGAATCTGTTAATCGACCTATTTTTGTGTCAGCGAATTTACTCACGTCATTTGTTGTTCGTAAATAGTTTACATCTTTCTATCCTTCCCTTTGTTCTCCAGGCTCGTTCCTTTCCTCTCTACCACTGTCCAACTTCCTTCGTAGTCTTGACAATACACAAGAGGATCACCACGAATCGTCTTGTTTACCTCAGTGAGTCGACGTATCTTTCATACCTTCCTCCAGCTCCTTCACTTACTGAGGGAAAATTATGATATACCGTTACGTAGCTTTATTCGCCTACACATCAGTCTTCTTCGGTCGAATACAGAGTAGGCAGGAGAAGTAGTAGAGATGTAAAGACGACATAATCACTTCATCACCCTCGAAGGAGTTGTGTTTTGAGGTGGTCAGTTCCTCAGCCTGGAGTCAATGGACTGATTACATCTTTACCTCGCCATTACTCCTGCTATCTACAATACACTCTTCTCTGATGAAAACAACCGCGTGGGCGAAACGTTTCAACACTAAATGTACCCAACTGATGCACATGTGTCAATCTTTCATTTGTCTACATTAATCTGCATTCGCCATTTCTCTGATCACAATATTAACCTATCTAGGTTATTTTGTAACTCTCTTGTGCAGTAGGCCTACTGGCCCCATTCATTAGTGCACTACGAGGACCAAATCATATATATTTTCGCAAAAAATCAGTCTTATAAATTTAAATGAATGAATAAAATTTAAATGGATGAATAAGTTTTATTTGGATCCTTTTTGTAATCAGCATATGATTCAGAGCAAAAGAGAAATGTGTCTATTATGAAGAAACAATACCGTGTTTACACTGAGAAATGAAATATAATGAGTAAAAATGTCAAACATAAGCCAGTGCTCTGACAGCATAATCAGTTAGTGAACTGCAGATGAGGAACGCTGCCACAAGATTAATCTTGACTGAAGTGGCTGAAAATGAGGGTTTGTTAGTTTTACTATTTATACATATTTCAAGTTGCTGCGGGCCGCATAAAAACTTGTGGCGGGCCGCATGTTGCCCGCGGGCCGCAGTTTGGAGACCCCTGCTTTAGTGTCATCGTCAGACTTGCTAATATCGCTATTTAATCCCTCATCTATGTCTTTTATGCATATTGTTAATGTGGGCCCAATACTGACCCCTGGGGAACACCATTTGTATCGGGTCCTCTTATTTCTCCCTATTAACACAAACTTTATGTTGTCTGTCAACCATGCATCGATCCACGAGAGAATTTCTCCACATATTCCGTGTACTGCTATTTTCTTCAACAATCTCTGTGTGGTACTCTTATCAAAAAACTTATTGAAATAGATACACTCGATATCGTGTTCTTTATCTTGATCTAGCGCCTCAAATACCTTAGTGATAAAACAAATTAGTCAAATTGTATTGCAGGAACGCCCCTTAGTAACACAGAGCTGAGATTCAATGATTAAATTATATTTTTCAAGGTGGCTTTGAAGATACTAACTAATAGTTTACTAGGTTCCACCTTTCATTACTTTATAACCCTTGAAACTAGTTCATCAGGGCCTGGTGACTAATTTCAGTTCCATGGAGCTCCATGAAGCTGAGAACTTTTTCAGGAGCTGAACACTTCTCCAGGCTGAAGGATTGACCACCTCAAAAACTATTTCTCCAAGGCTGATGGACTGAATACATATTTTCTTCGCCACTACTCTTGCTGCCTCTGTATTTGACTGAAGAAGCCTACAGTGTAGGCGAAACGTTTCATTCAACAATAAAGATACCCAACTGTTGTGTATGTCTTAATCTGTAAATTGTCGGTATTATATACTATGTTCAACATACTATCCGTATGTTCCATAATCTAGTCCGGGCCTTCCTAGACGGCACGGGCCCCCTAGACGGCACGGGCCCTCTAGACGGCACTGACTGCCTAGATGGCACGGGCCCCGGAGAAACAGCCGTGCTCTCAACACCCTTCTTGACCTCGTTCCTGCCCTACACTCTTGGAACACTGTGAATACTTTATCTACTCCGGGGACTTGAGGATATCCTACTTTTCCACCTTAAATTTGCCAGTACTCATTGGCAGCCTAGTGATGCCTCAGCTGCGTGCGATTGCAAACTGTGTTTGTAGATGTATGTATACGTGTGTGTTGCATATATATGTATTGTTTGTGTATGTTTATGCGTGCAATAAGTTCACAGTAAACAGGTGATGTTACAATATGGAGAATAACCTCTAGAGGAGAGGTCACCACGGTCTGACTCACAGTGACCTAACCTGACCTGCTCACTACTAATTTTTAATCCCTTTGGATAATTAAATAAAAATACCAGAACGGGTGAGGTTCGAATCCATGGCGAGTCATAAAACTCACCCGCCGTGGGTTCGAACCCCAACCGTTCCGTGATTTGTTTTCAGACGTGTTATTACGATTTCGTGAGTTAGTTAAAATAGGTTAGACTGGTAAACGAGAGGGCGTGGTCGGGTGTGAGTTTAACTTGCCTAGCATGGGTCATTATGTCTGCTGCCGTGTTCCACTAATATGTTTTATATACTCAGCAGGAACCACCATAGAAATCATGGGTAGTTGTGTGAGAAATGGTTAATGTGTTTGTGCAGGAGGGTAGTAGTGGTGATGGTAGTTGTGTAGGTGGGTGGTAGTGGTGATAGTCGTTATGCAGGTGGGTAGTGATGGTGGTGGTTGTGCAGGTGGGTAGTAGTGGTGGTGGTTGTGCAGGTGGGTAGTAGTGGTGGTGGTTGTGCAGGTGGGTAGTAGTGGTGGTGGTTGTGCAGGTGGGTAGTAGTGGTGGTGGTTGTGCAGGTGGGTAGTAGGGGTGATGGTGGTGGTTGTTGATGTGGGTAGTAGTGGTGGTTGTTGAGGTGGGTAGTAGTGGTGGTTGTTGAGGTGGGTAGTAGTGGTGGTTGTTGATGTGGGTAGTAGTGGTGGTTGTTGAGGTGGGTAGTAGTGGTGGTTGTTGAGGTGGGTAGTAGTGGTGGTTGTTGAGGTGGGTAGTAGTGGTGGTATTGGTGGTTGTGCAGGTTAATTAATCTATGGCGCCGCCTGCAGCTCTGGAATTATCATTACATATGTAGTTTTTATCAATATAATTATTTAATTATTTTTTTAGGGAGGTTCCACGCTAAGGTATAATTTCAGGTGATAATTTAGAACTTTTCATAAATAACTGAAGAGCGGAAACAAGATAGATAATTCTTTATAGATAATTTTTCAAAGAAAAACATTTAACTTGCATCTTTAATGCATATAATTGGTGCATAATAATAATAATAATAATAATAATAATAATAATAACAAAATATTAATACTAGTAATACTAATATTATGAATAATAGGAATACCTATTATTATAATTAATATATTAATAAGGATAATAACGATAATAATAGTAATAAAAACAATAGCTATTAATAGCTAGTAATAATAAAAATAATAATAATAATAATAAAAATAATAATAATAATAATAAAGCCTGGGTTTAGCAAGAGAAAACAGCGGCCACATATAAAGTATATTCAAATATTCATGGTTTTGTGTATTGTGTTTAATATTGCCATAAATCTTACGAAATAACATATCAAAGGAACCACTGGAAAAGATTTAAAATATGGCACGTTAAAAAAATCGTAATCGTCGTTTTTATGGATTTATGTCATGATTTTTGTGTGAAGAGTGACTTAGATCTTCCGTGGAAAGGTGCGTTTGTTTGTGTTTGTCGTCTGGCCGTGTTTGCGTTTGTCTACTGGCCTTGTTTGTGTTTGTCTACTGGCCTTGTTTATGCCTCTTTCTAATCTGGCCTTGTTTGCGTTTGTCTGCTGACTTTGTGCCTCTTTCTAATCTGGCCGTGTTGCGTTTGTCTACTGGCCTTGTTTGCGTTTGTCTACTGGCCTTGTTTGTGCCTCTTTCTAATCTGGCCTTGTTTGCGTTTGTCTACTGGCCTTGTTTGCGTTTGTCTGACATTGTTTGTGTTTCTCTATTGGCCTTGTTTGTGCCTCTTTCTCATCTGGCCTTGTTTGTGTTTGTTTAAGATCAGCACTTGCTGCCAGCGATGGTCCTGTCGGTAAAAGACTTTTAAAAACTTATGTTATTGAGGTAGTGGTGAACCCATAAGAGCAGTGTGGCTCTAATTTCTTTAATCAAGAGCCTCTGACAGGCATCAAGGCGCCTCCCATGACTGGAACACTAAGAACTATCTTCAACCTTACAAATGGGAGGATTTAGAAACAGTAGATGGGGTACCAAGACACTCTCCAGCAACCTGATGGCAGTTCAAGAACTACACGTGTGCAACAGTTAGGGATCTTTATTCCGAAACGTTTCGCCCCCCACAGTAGGCTTCTTCAGTCGAATACAGAGGAGGCAGAGGGAGGAGTGGTGATGTAAAGACAATGTAGTCAGTCTTATCAAGCTGTCGGAATTATATATCTATCATATTCACAACGTATCTGGTTGTCAATGTGTACCTGGGACAAGGCATTAAATGGTACCTCGATTAAGTGGTGGTAGTGTTGGCAGTGTTATTAGTGGAAGAGTTGGCAGTGGTGTAAGTGGTAGTATTGGCAGTGGTATTAGTGGTAATGTTGGCAGTGGTGTAAGTGGTAGCGTTGGCAGTGGTATTAATGGTAGTGTTGGCAGTGGTATTAGTGGTAGTGTTGGCAGTGGTATTAGTGGTAGTGTTGACAGTGGTATTAGTGGTAGTGTTGGCAGTGTTATTAGAGCTAGTGTTGGCAGTGGTATTAGTGTTGGCAGTGATATTAGTGCTAGTGTTGGCAGTGGTATTAGTGGCAGTATTGGCACTAGTAGAGGCAGTAGTGGTGGTAATGATTAGAGTAGTAGAGACAATGGTGGTGGTGGTAGTAATGACAGTAGTACAGTAGTGGTGGTAGTGTTGATAGTAATATAGGCAGTGGTGGTAATGATGGCAATAGCAGAGGTAGTGGTGGTAGTGATAGCAGTAGTAGTGACAGTGATGGTGGTAGTGTTGGCAGTAGTCTACATCCTCAATGATACATGGTTGACAGTCATCACCTGATCCCTGCCCTCATTCCATACCTTCCCAGGTTGACCAGTTAATACACACACAACCTGAACATATAAAAAAAGAGAGGAGCTTACGACGACGTTTCGGTCTGACTTGGACCATTTACAAAGTCGGACCGAAACGTCGTCGTAAGCTCCTCTCTTTTTTTATATGTGCGGGTTGTGTGTGTATTGTTCCAGACACGGTATTGTGCCTTTTTTGGTTATTTATTGACCAGTTAACTCTGAACCAGTGACTCTCAGCATCTGATGATAGCATAAACAGTAGAAAGGTAGAAAATAATAGTACTAATAGTGGAAAGTAATAGCACTAATAAAGTAACAGAACTAATAATGTACTATAATAGCACTAATATTATAAAGTAATAGTAGTAACAGTGGAAGGAACAACAGTGTTTCAACAGCAGATAGTTGCAATATAAGTCTTCCATTTGTTTCTACCTTTCAGTCAAATGGTGTGGCATTTAATACAGTGGTGTTTTTAATACAGTGGTGTTTTTAATACGGTGTAATATTTTAATACAGTGTGGTATTTTTCTAATACAGCGAGATGTTTTTCTAACATAGTGCGGTGTTTTTTATAATACTATGTGTTGTTTTTATTCTTTGTTTTTTACCAGCAGTATGGCCGGAGGGAGGGAAGAGAGCCTTCTGCTATACTATCTTTGCCTTAATATATTAAGAAGGGATAGTCATGCTATAGCTAGCGCTCTTAAGAACGTCTTGCAGTGGACTATGGAGTCCCCTGCCTGCTTGCTATCTCTCTCTCTCTCTCTCTCTCTCTCTCTCTCTCTCTCTCTCTCTCTCTCTCTCTCTCTCTCTTTCTTCCCTCCCCTTATGTACTCCAGACCTCACCTATTATCTTCGTGTGCTATTTGTTCAACTCAAACTTCTGTGACTCTTTTGACTTTATATTAATTAATGTGTCTATTCGCCCTAAGTTAATGAAATAATCTAATTAATTTCGGCTGTAAATAACTTTTATTTTTTTTTAATATATTTTCCTGCGATTGTTTTTACTACGGCACATTTTCCCTCGTATTTTTTTCAGATTTTGGTCTAAAAAATCCTTGTGAAAGTAAATTGCTTTTTGGTTCGTATGATTTTCTGATGTTTGACTCAGATTTTAAACAGATTTTTCAGTTTTCTTGCAGTCAGTTGCTGGTTTATTCTGGAAAATGTAATTCTACCCCGGACGAGTATCAGGGTGGATAAATATAAGTAATATAAGTATTAATACTGAAATATCGCTATTAAAGGAACTGTTTTGGAGTCACTGAATATTAGGGGAAGACTCTTTGAAAGTACATAAGGTACATTTTTGTAAGTAAATATATATATATATATATATATATAATCAATATAGATGGGGTTCACTTCTAGTGCAAATTGTGGGACTCAGCCTCGGAGTATACAATTTCTTCCTGAATCTGTTTGAATATTCCACTTCCCCTACCACCCATGTTTTCGTTATTTTACCAATGGGCATATTTTATTATGTAATATGGTACACAAGGCTTAAAAGATACATTGATGGTACAAAGATGGCATATACATGAGGTTTGAGGAATACATTACATGTACATATTGCTACGTGTTTGTCAAAAATTACATTACAAAAATCTCATCCAGCTGCTCAGAGCTGGGGCGCGTACCCAGGATACAACAGGCATTACCCATTTGAACTTCAGCACTGAGTCGCTGGTATTAAAAAAATCACCGCCCTGAGATTCCTAGTTACCCTGATGTGCCTTTTGCCTAGCTCCTCAAGGAACCTAGATCTGCTCTTTTTCCATGGGCCAAGGGTCTCTGAGCTTATGGGAAGAAAATAATAATGGTGGGCAAGTTTCCCATATTTTCGATACTTTTGGGACTCCCTGAAGCTGGCAGCTGGCCCTCCTTCCTCCCTGGTGTATTGGAGATAGGTATCAGTCAGTGTGGATGCACATGTGTAGTCCCACACCAACTGCTTGCCGTTTGTCCAGACTTGCAGAGTAATTCCACCAAGAAGCTTTTGAGTACCATCAGATCTGCATAGTTGGGTTATCTCCCTTATTGCTGGGCATCCATCTGTTGCAAAGCTCCTCTTCATGTTATTAGCATCTTCATGCCTTGCAATATTTCCCTCGGATCTAAGGCAAACGAGACCATGGTATCCGAATCGGTCTGCCGAGTCACTGCCGCAGATACACCTGCCTTCGGCGACGATAGGGACGGCAAGGTGAAGGGTGGTCTGCGAGTCGAAGCGAGTGCTGAGGAAGGAATTGTGGACAGCCAAAAGGAAGTCTATCCTTCTCCAACACACACTGAAGCATTGTTGAGACTGTTATCTACTACTGGGCCATCCCAATGTGACTGTAGCTGTTGAGGGGAGCAGGTATGGTTGCAGAACCTGTTAGATTATCCCAGAAACGTGGCTCCGTCAAAGAACTTTTGGTCATGAATTCAACATTGTCCCTAAGGTGTTCAGGGAGAATCGCTGTTACAAGTTCACTGGATGCCACACGTGAGAATAGGAAAGCTGGTAGTGCAGTCTCTGATGCCTCGCGGACACCAATGCCTCCTAATCTGACTGGAAATGTACCTTGGTCCCACTGACCATCTTCTAGGGTAAAGTTGAGTACTTTCGTAAAAATATGCCTCAGAATATTGTCGTATTCATGCAGTATAGAGCTATCATATGATTGTGCACATCTTAGGAAATATGTTAACCTGGGCAGACTCAAACACTTTGTGAGAAGGTACAAGGCATCGTGGGTTTCAAGATTGCCTATTCGCTGTTCCATCCTCCTCAGATCGTACACACACAAACACACACACACACTATATATATATATATATATATATATATATATATATAATACGTTAGTGGTGCGGGTCTAGGAAATGGCACTTGCCTAGAACTCGCAACTGAAAGCTCCCGGGCTCGATGCCTGAGCAGGATGAAGCTCCTTACACCTGCTGGTACTATTCACCTAGCAGTAAATAGGTACTTGTGTGTTACTCTACTGTCGTGGATAAAATTCTGCGAGAGAATCCAAAGAGAAATAACGTATTACTTAGCTTTGGGTGTCCTTGATTAATACCCCTCCTGGATTAAATATCCCTACTGATGCTTCTTTTATGTTTCAAGTCACTCCTTAACACCCCTTAAATCCCGAATCCCATAACCCAAATCCATATGATTGCCAGCTAATCGTTTTTGTGTTTTAAAGGGATTCATGTAAAAGTTTCTTCTAATCATACAGACTGTCATGAGTATGACACTGCCTGATGCGAGCACCGACAACCTGACTGGTTCATCTGAGACCGGGCAGCGGGTACGATGATCCGCAGGACCATAATAATAATAAAAATCTTCGTTTCTGCTAGTACATGATACAACGTACACAGCTGACATCAGTGACATACTAAAGTGAAAGCCCCTTGTTATGCAGAGCATTTCGGGTAAATTGGGTTAATTTTGACCTAAGGGTGCGACTCACACCAGTCGGCTAACACCCAGGTACCTATTTATCGCTAGGTGAACAGGGACAGCAGGTGTGCCTTAAGGAAATAAGCCCTGTTTCCACTTGTACCGGGGATCGAACTACTGACCTCAGTAAGCTGAGCACGCTACCACACGAGCTAGTCTTGGGTCCCTAATTAAATAAAAGAGGATCAACTGTAAAGGATGCAAGGTAGAGCAACGAAATTTAAATCATAAAGAAAAGAAACTGGGCGAAAAACAATGGAGCGATTCTCACTCAAAACAAAAGCATGCCTTCAAGACGCTCAACAAGTGCTATGATATAAAATTATTCAAAACTTTAGAATGAAACTCTGTGGCAAGCGATGTAACAAGAATGTGGATAAGAGACTTTTTTCGTAGAGTTCCGGAACACTGAAATAGTCCCTCCCTAGAAGTTGTTAGTATTCACTCAGTTCAGTCTCTCAAACATCTGTTGGACATAATGGAAATGTGTGATTGTACTAGTCCCAGACTGAAGGACTGACTACCGCTTCTAAAGACTGAGGGACTGATCACCTCAGAATTCTCTCTCCACTTTTATCTCCAGTAATCAACTTAGTAGTCGACTGATAAACAGCGCTGTGCAGATGTGTCTTCCTCATCAATTCATGGGTTTCGTATACTATTTATTAAATGATAGTCACAGATTACTGCAGATTGTGGTCACTGGAACCTTGGGGAAAGCTGTAGGCCTACACAAGATGTCAGAATAGTCAAAGTGTCCACCTGGATAATAGTATTATAGATTAGAATTAGTTGCATACACAGTCTGCAGCTGCCAGCAAACTAACATACCATTCATTCTCATCCATGTGAATGAATGGTTCAGAGAACCGACGAGTTGGTAAATTAGACACATATGCAACACTTGGGTATCTTTATTGAGGAAACGTTTCGCCACACAGTGGCTTCATCAGTCCATACAAAGGAGAATCGGGAAGAACAGGAGGAGTGTGAGGTTGTCAGGCCCTCAATCTTGAGACGATGTTGTCAGTCCATCAATCTTGAATAGATTGAGGGCCTGACAACCTCACACTCCTCCTGTTCTTCCCGATTCTCCTTTGTATGGACTGATGAAGCCACTGTGTGGCGAAACGTTTCCTCAATAAAGATACCCAAGTGTTGCATATGTGTCTAATTTACATTCTCATCCATCTTTCCTATCAAGAATCCACGCCTGACATACCCGTGGTATGGCTAATCCACGCCTGACATACCCGTGGTATGGCTAATCCACGCCTGACATACCCGTGGTATGGCTAATCCACGCCTGACATACCCGTGGTATGATTAATCCACGCCTGACATACCCGTGGTATGGCTAATCCACGCCTGACATACCCGTGGTATGGCTAATCCACGCCTGACATACCCGTGGTATGGCTAATCCACGCCTGACATACCCGTGGTATAGCTTCTGTCTGATTAAACATTGTATTAATACCACATACCTAAATATGAATTAATAACCTATATAATTAAGTATTGCTGCCTCCTATCTAATTAAAAGTTTAATTATTATCGCCTGTCTAATTAAAGAGCCAGACAGCTGAGATAGACAAGTGAGGTACAACACAGCGTAAGGAACTACACGTACTTGGAAGCTGACACCAGATGAACAGTACTGTGTTATAAATATGGGGAACCGCTAAACCCGTATGGGTCATGGAGCACCTGGATCCTTCAGAGACCAAACGTTTTCTTGATGCTGGTGGTAGGTACCTTGGTGACAGCAACAAGTAGGTACCTAGGTGATAGCAACAGGTAGGTACCTAGGTGACAGCAACAGGTAGGTACCTAGGTGACAGCAACAGGTAGGTACCTAGGTGACAGCAACAAGTAGATACCTAGGTGATAGCAACAGGTAGGTACCTAGGTGACAGCAACAGGTAGGTACCTAGGTGACAGCAACAGGTAGGTACCTAGGTGACAGCAACAGGTAGGTAACTTGGTGATAGCAACAGGTAGGTAACTTGGTGATAGCAACAGGTAGGTAACCTGTTGATAGTAACAGATAGGTAACCTGTTGATAGTAACAGATAGGTACCTTGGTGATAGCAACAGGTAGGTACCTAGGTGATAGCAACAGGTAGGTACCTAGGTGACAGCAACAGGTAGGTAACCTGTTGATAGTAACAGATAGGTACCTTGGTGATAGCAACAGGTAGGTACTTTGGTGATAGCAACAGGTAGGTGCCTAGGTGATAGCAACAGGTAGGTGCCTAGGTGATAGCAACAGGTAGGTGCCTAGGTGATAGCAACAGGTAGGTGCCTAGGTGATAGCAACAGGTAGGTGCCTAGGTGATAGCAACAGGTAGGTGCCTAGGTGATAGCAACAGGTAGGTGCCTAGGTGATAGCAACAGGTAGGTGCCTAGGTGATAGCAACAGGTAGGTGCCTAGGTGATAGCAACAGGTAGGTGCCTAGGTGATAGCAACAGGTAGGTGCCTAGGTGATAGCAACAGGTAGGTGCCTAGGTGATAGCAACAGGTAGGTGCCTAGGTGATAGCAACAGGTAGGTGCCTAGGTGATAGCAACAGGTAGGTGCCTAGGTGATAGCAACAGGTAGATGCCTAGGTGATAGCAACAGGTAGGTGCCTAGGTGATAGCAACAGGTAGGTGCCTAGGTGATAGCAACAGGTAGGTGCCTAGGTGACAGCAACAGGTAGGTACCTAGGTGACAGCAACAGGTAGGTACCTAGGTGACAGCAACAGGTAGGTACCTAGGTGACAGCAACAGGTAGGTACCTAGGTGACAGCAACAGGTAGGTACCTAGGTGACAGCAACAGGTAGGTACCTAGGTGACAGCAACAGGTAGGTACCTAGGTGACAGCAACAGGTAGGTACCTTGGTGATACCAACAGGTAGGTACCTTGGTGATACCAACAGAGGTACCTGTTCTAGCTGTTTCCTCTAAATTGTACCTAAGACATTTAAAATAATGTAAAATATTAAACTAAGTGCATTTATTCCTGTATAAAATTTATAAGAATCTATTAGAAGAAATTAAAGCTTTGATTATGTTATTATTATTATTGTAATCATTAGGAAGCACTTTACCAGACTCTTGATCCAAGGAACTGGATCTATTCTCCCCTTGAATTAAACCCAATTACTTCCAATCCACTTGGCAATTTACGAGCCATACGTGTTTAGCGTTTCCCCAATGTGGTCTACCTGGAGTCTACCTGGAAATCGTTTCAAGGGGTCTGGTCCCCGCGGACCAGGCCTTCCGATGGCTATGGGCCTGGTCAACCAGGTTGTTGCTACTGGCTGCACAGTCCAACGTACGAACCACAGCCCGGCTAATCGTGCACTGACTTTAGGTATCTGTCCAGCTCCCTCTTGAAGGCAGCCAGGGGTCTGCTGATAATTACCCTTATGCACGATGGGAGACTGTCGAACAGTCTTGGGCCCCGGACATTTATTATGATTTCTCTTAGTATTTTTATGGGGTATGTTATACCAGTGAGTACAGATCAAGTGACTCCAAACGTTCCTAGTAATTAATGTATTTGAAGGAACTTATATGCACAGTAAAGTTTTCGGTACATTTTCTAGATCTTCGATTTCACCTGGATTACAGCAGTAATCCAGTCTAGAGAGAACAAGCGAATTCAAAAGGATCACTGGCATGGCATCCCTTATTCTGAAAATTCTCAATGTCCATCCTATCATTTTCCTCCCAGTTGTGATAGAGACACTGTTGTGATCCTTGAAGGTGAGTATCTGACATTAACACTCCCAATTCCTTCACATTAGTTCTTCGCTCTGCTGTGTTGTTAGAATTTGTAGTACACTCCGTTCTAGCTATTATTTCCACAAGTTTTTTATAAAAGAGTAACTGAACTTTAACCTCAAAGAACATCACATTATTTTCGGTGGCCCACCGGTAAACTTGGTTTGTATCCGCTTGGATATTTACAGTGTCTTCAATGGATGACAGTCTCATGCAGATTTTAGTATCGTATGAAAAAGAAGACACGGTGCTAAAGTTTATATTTCTCTGTGTCTGATATGAGGATGAGGAACAGGATGGGGACGAGTACTGTGCCTTGTGTAACAGAGCTTGTCACTGTGGCAGCGTCTGACTTAACTCTAACATTACTCCGTGTTAGAAAGTTGAAGACCCATCTGCCCACTCTTCCAGTTATCCTTTGTGCGCATTGTAAAGTCTTAGGTAAACATGAGGATTGCAACACTGCTCAGTCTCATTATCTTTCAGATTTATGAACATTCTTCCTGACACTGTCTCATTATCTTTCAGATATATAAACATTCTTCCTGACAGTCTCATTATCTTTCAGATATATAAACATTCTTCCTGACAGTCTCATTATCTTTCAGATATATAAACATTCTTCCTGACACAGTCTCATTATCTTTCAGATATATAAACATTCTTCCTGACAGTCTCATCTTTCTGATTTCCAGTAAACTTTTTTTTCAGTATTTTCATTAACGCTTTGCTAATAAAATTTCCATTCATTATTTTAGAAAGCTCCTTTTATTACTTTTATATTTAATATTCTTTCAAAAAAATATTTTTAAATAACCTCTTAATTTCATTTATTTTCACTGATCTTACAAATATTTAGTTAAATATACTTAATTTCCTCTGTTCATGTTATGTTTCAGTGACTGCCTGAATCTGCCTGGACTGAATATAGAGGAAGGCTTCAGTGACTTCCTGAATATGCCTGGACTGAGTCATAGAGGAAGGCTTCAGTGACTGCCTGAGTGTCTGGACTGAGTCAGAGGAAGGCTTCAGTGACTGCCTGAGTCTGCCTGGACTGAATCATAGAGGAAGGCTTCAGTGACTGCCTGAGTCTGCCTGGACTGAGTCAGAGGAAGGCTTCACATTTCTTTTACATCCTAAAATAACTTGAAATTGGTTTATCTTCGGAAATTTCTTATTCAAAGTTTGTGAACTGCCAGTAATGTTATAACAAGTTAATGAAACATCTCTTGTGTCTTTATCACAAGAACTGCTACATGACAACCACCACCGCCACACAAAATCAGCCCCAGGATCTGAAAACAAGGGATTTTGACAACCCGTAACTAACACTTGACAAATTGTACTCGGAATTCTCACACACACACACACACATATATATCATCCTGTCATCCAATCTGCTCATCCATGCTGTGTGCATCGTTACAAGCATTCAAGCCATCCCAGCCTAGCCACGGCTAAGCCAGGTCGACAACCCAGATGCAAGAGAGACGTAAACCAAGCAAGTTCCTCTTTGAAGTTCCAATACCACTGTGCTACCAGTAAAAACGCTGGTCAGAGTGATATTCATCATGGCTCTGGAACAACAGTGGCTTTCCAAGGCACTCAGGCTTTCACAGTGAGTTGTGGGGTGCCTGCCAGCGTGCGCGCGGACGCAAAAGTAGCTGACGCAGCCAGCTACTCAGCGCGAGACCCACCCCCTCCAAACCTCACCCACCTGTGGTTTTTCCACCCATATATCCGGTCTTACCCCTTTAACTTACGGCTCAAATAGCAGGTCAAGATTCAAGAGTATTCTTTGTACCTGAGCGCCATCTTTTACAAAGCCTAGCTGTGTGAGTTCATCAAGTTAAGCGCAATTTCTTCGAGATTGCCGAGTGAGGATATGGTGTTTACACTGACAGCCGGGACTCCCTCCTCCTCCTCCAAGTTTTGTCGCTACCAGACCTTCAAACAGTTTAGAGATAATTTATTTTGTATATAAAGAGATATTTGCGTGTGTGACATTTCTACAGTGAATTTATTTGTGTTATTCAGAGACTTGTGCCTTAAGTGTTTTATTTGCCCATTACTTTACAATATTTTTTCAGTGTTGTGTATATATTTAATTATTTTGTGTTAATTCTCTACACTGCAGTATTATATACTCATGGCAACATTTATTGTCTCTTGTGTGTAGTATATTTTTTTTTAATTGCCCAGTCATTCACTCTTGTGCCCTGTTTCATTTTTTTTTTTTTTTGCATTTGTATTCTTTAAGTGTTGTCTTCTACACCATAATTCAGTATTGTGTATTATTTTATTATATTGTATCTCACCTGTTTAAATTTTCGCAGAGTGCCACATCTTGTGTGCCAGGCAAGAGATTCATTTTCATTTTTGTTCAAGAAAGTTTTTCATGCACACAGTTGCAATCTCAGTAGTATACCTGGCCTGTACCTGTGAGTATTGTTATCTCTGTGTTAAATTTCTAGTTCTGTATCTTGAGTTATTTTTATTCATATTATTGATATTTCTTTAAACAAATTCACTCTTAGTGTAAAAATTTTAAAGTAAAATTGTTATTGGTTTGTTTTGAGTAATTTGTTTTGCCTCATTTGAGATTAAGAGTTAAAGTGTTCAAACAAGTTATTTCTTAATATTTTTATTCTTCTATAAGTTTTAATTTTTTGTGTGTGTTCAATTTTTATTGATAAATTGACTAGTTCTGCATATGACTTATGTGTAAATTGTTCTGCAGTCATTGATTCCTTTCATAATTTTTTTTAAAGTGTTATTCTTGTGCAGCATTCAGTGTACTATTCTTGTATATGAATTTTGTTGTGTTATGTTTGCATAATATTTCAGTTTGTTTTTGTCCCATCTTTAGAAAATTGTTTCCCAGTTTATTTCCAGTTGCATACAATTTAGTAATCTTATTTCATTTTTTTTTCATTGATTTACAATTTTATCAAATTTCTTTATTGAATTGTGAGAAAATACAGCTCACTTTTAAACTTAATTCAGAATACAGCAATATTTCATTTTCTTGTATTTTCACAGTATTTCCTTATATTTGCAAAGCAAATTTCAGTGAGTTGTCCTTCCTCATTCAGTGTGCCTTATACATTTTTAATTATGCAGAATTAGTTAAGCATCTTTAATTTCAATTTCAGCTCCTTGTATCATATTTTTTTTATTCTTTGCTTTGTCTTTGTGTAAATTCTCTGAAATCCTGTCTCACATACCTTCGAGCGATCCTGTAGTGAATGACGTCACTCAGGCCAATGCTATTCCTGTGCACATTCCTAATAGTCCCTTACCGACTGCTAGACCACAACAGACACCGAGGCAATATAGTTTTTCTAGTGACCCTCTTGATGCTTTGCCTTTATTCAATGGCAATGTGAATAATCTTGAAGAATGGTTTACAGCCATTCGTTCTAGAGCTAGAGCCTGGTGGAAGGTCCTCCATCAGAGGAAAGTATTATTAGGATTGCAACAGAAAGTCTTGCTCGTTCACCAGATGCTGTGAATGTTGTCAGTCTCCTCCAAATGCGTGACCTTGAGAAACTTACTACGTGGTCAGAGTATGATAATTTGATCCATTCTTTTCTTGTACCAGTGAGTGTGTCTGATCCGTATATCGTCCTTAGGGAACTGGTGAATGCAACACCTATGCCAGATAAATCATGGAGTGACTTTGAAGTTCGATTAAATAAATTATCATCATTCCTTAAAGCAGTACAATCTCTTCAAATTTTATACCTAACGAGGTTAAACGCTTCTCCATGCCGTTTGTTAAATTGGCAACTTTCAGAGCTATCAGGGAGTTAATGCCACCTGCTTCCTTGTGTTCTTATAACTCCAACCTCCCAACTGTTGACATGGAACCACTTAAAGCCCTTATTCATGTCCGTGACTTGTGTACCCCTGGTACTTTTCCATGCATCAAACCTATATTAACTACTGTGAATACTTCAGTTCCACCCCTTGTTTGCATAACAACAAGAAGTCCTGGACAAAATCAATCAAATCAGTTGCCCAGGGCTAGTGTAACGAGTCGTAATCCTCCTCGTAGTGCTCGAAGTGCATTCAGTAACCATAGCAATAGAACGTGTTACAACTGTGGTTACCGTGGTCATATTGCAGCAAATTGTAAAAGTGCTCAAAGCAAAAAATGCCATACTGATGATTCTCAATCCTTCTTGCTGTACTGTACCTTCCATAGAATTCATGGACATTTGAGTGCAATGCTCTCTACAACCTTAGGTACTCTAGATCTTTCCGTGGCCGTTACTACCATAGAACCAGGAGAGGAAATAGAGGTTGTGGTTCTCAGACTAACTAGAACTAGACTCAGTCTTCCCATTCGGAGGAATTCGAGCGCCCTAGTCAAACCGCCCCGTGGTGACAGTAGGTGATAATGAGTACTCCATCCCCGTTAGTAATTCCTTCATGCCTTAAGCAGTCTCGAGAAAGACAGTCTTGTTGATGATGTTGCTTCATATGTCTCTGCAAGTACATTCCAATGCAACAATAGGTCCCTTAGTACAAGCATCTGTTCTTAATGCGCCCGTTCATGTGTTCATGGACTCTGGTGCGCAAGTCAATATTATCAGGTCTAGGTTCTTTAAGGATAAGCAGTTACGACATGTCCTTCTCGTAGAACCAACTCATGTGTCCTCCCTTAGTGGTGTGGCTGGTTCTCGTCTGTGTGTCCGAGATCGGACTTTCCTCATCTCTTCTATCCTTCCTTGTTGACCAGATTAGTTTCCCTGATCTTCTACTGGGATTTGATTCCATGAGAGATTTACGCATTGTGCTTGATCCTTACCAATGGTATGCCCAAACTGATGACTTGATCGATCATACCATTTTGGGGTTATCAGCTTGGATCCGAGATCTGCCATACTGCCGAAGAGTACAACATTCGGATTAAGTCCTTACAGGCCTGTGCATTTTCCAGTAGCATACCCAAGCGATCAGGTACTTATAATCCTGTCATTCCTGGCTGTGTTCCACCTACAACTTCAGGCATGCAAGATAGTGTCCAGTTGCCTCAGGTGTCAGAGGACTCTCACACAACCTTGAGTGCTGAGCCTATCCCTAGTGTCTACTAGTTCAAGTGGTAGTTTCTCCACAGGTAACGCCTTGTCAGAAAATGACTACTTAAATCTAGTTGATGTCATAGGCCGTCTGCAGAAAGACATTTCTGTCGCAAGCTAGTGCCCTCACTAGAGTGTCTGATGTTGTCCCTCGTGTTCCAGATGGTGATAATATCCTAGTTGACAGTGATTCTTGCAAGGTAAAGGGTTTGTTGAGCCATCATTACATGTTGTAAAAGACAGTAAGATTCATTTCTTCCTTGCTAACACTTCTGGTCACAGTGTTTGTCTCAGAGCAAATACCACTATTGTTGACCTTGTTCACTATCCTTACCCTGTTCAGGTAGAGGATGAGTTGTCAACTGACCAGTGGGTCAGTGCTATTTCAACTGGGGAGGGTCCATCCGTTCCACTAGAGCAATCCACTCCACCAGTAGAGGAGAAAGACTTAGCTCCCACTGACTTCCCAGACGAGGTCAAGCGTTTGTTACATCTGTTGAACAAATGTCGTAAAGCCATTGCCTTACCAGGTGAGAAGATGGGTATAACGAACCTATTGTCCCATCGTATCCCACTTGAACCTAGTACCAGACCTATTTATATACCTGCATACAGAATGCCTCATTCACAAGTTGCTGTCACAGAAGAATTGATCAATAAGATGCTTGATGATGGAATGTGCCCTTGATCTTAGTACCTAAGAAGGATGGTACTTGGCGCCCAGTGATTGACTTAGTTAAATGCGAAAATAATTCCAGATCGCTTCCCATTTCCTGTACTTGGTGACCTTTTATATAATATCAGAGATAACAAAGTCTTTTCAACCCTGGACTTGTTACAAGGGTTTTAGCAAGTCCCTCTCCACGAGGACAGCCAAGAGCTAACCACGTTTTCCACCCCTACAGGTCCTTATCATTTCCTCAGAATGGCCTTCAGTTTACGCTCATCGCCTATCACATTCTCGAGGCTCATGACTAATATCTTTAGAGGCCTCATAGGTAACGCACTTATGGTGTACTTAGATGTGATTGTCATGTCAGAAGGCATGGATACGCACTTGAAAAGACTTGATATGGTACTTGGTAAGCTTGATGAAGCCAATTTAAGATCAAACTGTCTAAATGTCAATTTTTCTGATCAGAAATCAAGTTTCTTGATCACGTAGTCACTCCTAGAGGGGTTAAGACAGAGCAAAGTAAAGTAACTGCAGTATTAAATTTTCCATCTCCAAAAACTGCTTATGCCGTAAGATCCTTTGTGGGCTTAGTGGGTTTTTATAGATCCTTCATTGCTAATTTTTCTTCTATAGCAGCTCCTCTAACTGAGTTGCTTAAGAAAAATGCTCCTTTCGTTTGGACCTTCCGTTAAGAAAGAGCATTACAAACTCTCAAAGAAAAACTAACATCTGCTCCAATTTTGAAATTTCCAGATTTTTCTAAGCCTTTCTATCTGACAACTGATGCTAGTTCAATTGGCATAAGTACCGTCCTAGCTCAGAAGATCGAAAGCAAGTACAACACAGTTGCATTTGCTAGCTGAGTCCTTACAAAGGCTGAATGTAATTACACAGTAACTGAGCCAGAAGCCTTAGCAATAGTATGGTCTTTAAAGCACTTCTGAGACATTATATATCAGTACCCTGTTCATGTCTTGACAGATCATGCTCCACTGATACCTTTAATTCAGAATAAACAACCTACTGGAAGACTAGCCAGATGATCCTTGACTATCCAAGAGTTCAATCCTACCTTTGAACACTTACCTGGTAAGTCAAATGTAGTCACAGATGCTTTATCGCAACATATTAGCATAGTAACTGCAGATCCTTCATTTAGTGCTGAGGATGTAAAGAATGCTCAAAGAACAGATCCCATGTTGTCTGGTGTGATTCAATTCCTGCTCCAGGAAGATCTTATTCTCACTGTGAAGTCACCAGCACCCATCAGTGACTGTCATGAACCAAGAATTACTGTATCGCACAGCCGAGCTGGGTACTCCTAGCAGAAGGGTATACCAGTTAGTAATTCCACAGTCACTAGTGAATGTAGCCTTACAGCTAGTTCATGATATACCAGGTGTTGCACACCCTGGTATGGATCGTTCTATAAAACAAGTCAGATTGAAATACTTTTGGCCTTGTATAGCAACTGATATTTCTAAGTATATTAAGAAATGTAGTGTTTGCATGCTGTATAAAGGTAATGCTAATGGTCCTAGTCCAATCCAGGTATATCCAACTACTAATGAACCATGGGAAAGAGTTGTGCTAGATCTGTTAACTAATTTCCAATGTTCCCTCCAGGGCAACAAACATGTGTGTGTTATGGTAGATCATCTCACCAGATATTGTTAGTTAGTTCCTATTGCAGATAAGACTGCCGAGACAATAGCTAAAGCGTTTAAAAAACGTATAATCTGCAGGCATACAACTCCTAAGTCCCTAGTAACAGATAATGGAGGTGAATTCTGTAATGAGATTCTTGAAAAATTGTGCACTTTGTACAAGATCTCTAAATCGAACATTGTTCCCCACCATCCTGCAAGTAATGGTTTAGCAGAAAGAACTAATAAGAAATTACTCGATGTATTGAAAGCCACTATCAATCCCAATAGTGCAACCTGGGATGAAGTTATACCTGATGTACAGTGTGCAATAAATTCTGCTTACAATGCTTCTATAGGTGACACTCCACATTATGCGTTGTACGATGTAGATAAGCGTTTACCATATGAGTTGTTATATTCTAACCCGAAACCAAATTACAACCCAGATAATTTCATAGCAACTTGTACCAGCTTAGATCAAGGTGTTTTCAGAAGAATCTGTGAAATACTTCATAAATCAACAGCAGAATTTACAAGAGTCACTAATACTCGAGCAAAGCCGATCAAAATTAAAGTAGGTTCAAGAGTTATGCTGACTAACTTTAATAAAACATCCACAATGCCTAAGCTTGATCAAATGTTGGTCCATATCGAGTAGTTGAACATATCAATGGCAATAAGTATAAGTTAGAGAAATCAGTACTGGTCAGTATAAAGAATTGCATTTAGATCATATGAAGTTAGTATGCGATGATGACGATGTTCCTACACAGACTAATGTGACAGACTCTGACAATCCTTCTGAGTCTGTGCCCTCTACCTCTAACAGTCAGATGAACAACCTTAATGTCGTTATTCCCTACGTACATGACAAGTATTGAGAAATCCTCAAGTATCATTTGTAAATACCAATTCAGATCCTCCTCAAACATGGCATGTGTTAGCCATTGCAACAGATTTCAGTCCCCCTAAAGATGATAACCATTCTGCATATGTAAATCTCACCTTAACAGAGTTGGGGTTAAATGTAAATAAGCTATACAGATAGATAATTTAGGCTGGAGAATATTTCAACTGTATATTACAATATCAACTTATTATTAAAGAAATTTTTTTGTGTTCACGTTCACTCCCAATTCTGATCTTTAACAGTAAAAGACTTGAGTGCACCAAGTCTGCCTTTTCTGTTTAAAAACTCTCTTCTTTGTATATATACTTCCTCAGAATCCATAGATCCCATGAATACAGATCGATCAATCTTCCCTTTGCCCTTGTTACCTTGTATAATATAATAGTTTCTATTAATTACTATACCTTGTGATTTATCATATTTTGTAATGCATTACAATAACATCCTTATGTATAGTTATAATGTTCTACTGTTGTGTACTTTGATATTGTATAGAATCAGCCAGAGCCGTATGCCTGTAGCCTCTAGTTTATATTAGCTGTATGTTGGGACGCCATCTATTAGCGTTGCCAAGCTGTCAGGGGTACTGTGTAGTATGTCAGTTGTGACCGTTACATGAGTCACTACCTCCCTGACTACGTGACTTCATTAAAACCATTAGTGAGTCACTGCATGTGACGTCACCAGCTCCTTGAATCCCATGCCCGCACTGGGTCACCTCAGTTCAAGGCGAAATATAGAGTAGACAGGTCAGGTGCGAGGCTCTGAGCGCACTCTATCATCTTAATATATGCTACCAAGACAACCTACGTGTGTTTATTACTCCAAATCTACCACCGAACCCCTACGACAACTTGGCTAAAGATTTCCACCCCCCGTGACGAGCCACGGGGGGGGGTGGAAATCTTTAGCTCAAGCACCTCACATTTCTCAGTGCATCATCAAGAGCTATGCAATGTTGCAAGGCAACAACTAAAGGAGTGGGGGGAAGTTTTTCTCAGAGTAGCAGTGCGGGTTTGTCACCAGCCGCAGCCTCTCTCAGAATGTTTGCCAACTGATGGTGCCACCCTGTGCCACAACCATCCCCCTTCCCCCCATATGGGATAGGAGGGTTTCTGAGATGTCAAGTATTATGAAATTAGAAGATATAATAGCCAGCCCCAAGCTTTTTCTTGTTGCTTAGAACAGGTCACGTGACTTGAGAAAATATGTTTCTCAGTGGATCAATATATATATATATATATATATATTTTGCATATTTGATATCACCTGATTACTGTGACTTTTATATATATATATATATATATATATATATATATATATATATATATATATATATATATATATATATATATATGGATTGCTATTATTCTGTGTAACCTTTTTAATTAATAAAAGAAAGAAAATGAGTGTGCTCTTTGTCCATTTAAATGTCCTGGTGTGAGGTACTCTAATGTTCCCAGGGGTACTCAGAAGTATCTCTTTATATTTTCCTAATTATTGTCTACCAGTCTTCTCTGTAACGATTAATATGTCTTACTTGCGAATCTTCTATACCATTCGGACAATATTTCTATGATCCAAATTTCTACTTCCAATATCCTTTAACCTCGCTATCTATGTTATCACGTAATCTTGTGTACCTCTCAATGAATGGTACAGTAACAGCTAAACGCATTATATAACCATTCAAAATTGATGTAGCATGACGTTTTTGGTGCGTAGACACAGGTGGAGCGTCACCAATCCATCTTGAGACCACCTGGCATAATGAGCAATCCTGTGATTTTGTATAGCATTGTTGTTTAAGACTGTGTACAATAGACTACTAAATAGCTATCGAGCTTGTGTAACCCATAATTTGAGTTATATACATTATTCCTATCACGTTTCAAGAGAGAGGATTCAATTATGTTTCTATGACAGAACTGTTTGGTACAATAATCTGGGCAGCAGCAAACCCCGGTGGGGGATTACAGAAACTAACGTGGTTAAAGATAGCGTTCGACTCCCGCCCTGTCCTGAGTATTTATGTTGGGAAATTCTGGTTTCCAGAAGCTTACCTGTTTGACCAATATTTGAGAGAGTACATGAGACTTTCTAAACCCCACCGACTTTGTTGGAGGGTATTTTTAATCAACCTTTACACACACAACCCGCACATATAAAAAGAGAGGAGCTTACGACGACGTTTCGGTCTGACTTGGACCATTTACAAAGTCACACTAACACACAGAGCAAGGGGAAGGGGTATATATAGGCAGGCAGACAGGGGAGGGCACAAGAGAGTGGGGTAATAAGGGAGGTAGTAGTAGAAGTGGTAGTAGTAGTGGAGTCAGTCATATTATTCTAAGAAAGGAGCACAGCAATGAAGCTGGCGGCCCGCGTGTGTAGGACAAGAACACAGAGAGGAAGAGGCGAATAAAATAAAGAAGGACAAAATTAAGGCAAAAGAAAAGAAAAGAAAAGAAAACCCATAGGAGAAAAAGGAGAAGGGGAAGAGATGAAAGGGAAAGGAATCAGGTTAAGTCACGGGTGTTCTGAAGTTTGGAGCATTTAACAATGTAATGGGAGAGGAAAGCATCAACAGAGACAAAGCCAAGGCTAAGATTCATACAGGGAAAGTTGTGTATAAGGGAGGATTCAACCAGGCGGCGACTATGAAAGTTGGACGTAGGGTAGACAGTTTTAGCAGAAGACCAATCAATAGGATGACTGTGATCTCTGACATGACAGAAAAGAGCATTATTAGTGTCGGCAAGCCTAACACTATTTTTTGTGCTCCCTGAGTCTGTCAGAAAGAGATCGGCCAGTTTCTCCGAAGTACTGAAGAGGACAGGAGGAGCAAGAAATAGAGTAGACACCAGGAGAATCTGTAGAGGGAGGGGAGGTATGAACAAGATTAGTGCGAAGAGTGTTAGTCTGGCGAAAGGTAAGTTTGATGTGTAAGGAACGGAGAGAGTTGCTGAGATTAGAGAGACCAGAGATGTAGGGAAGGCAGAGGACAGGAGAGTTCACAGGACTAGAGGGTTTAGGAGAGAAGAAAGTCCGTTTGGCACGAGAGAAAGCAGAGTCTATGAAATGGGAAGGGTAGCCAAGGCGGGAAAATGAATTATGAAGAGTGGAAATTTCTGCTTCAAGGAACTGAGGAACTTTCAACAAGAAACTTAAGACTCTCTCCGACCTCTGTCCTTCTGACTTTAACCTTGTTCAACGTTTTCGTGTCATCTGTCCTTCTCTGCCCTATTTCTATGGTCTTCCCAAAACTCACAAACCTGATATTCCTCTGCGTCCCATCATATCTTCTAGAGGTTCTGTCTCTTATTCTCTTGCTTCCTGGCTAGCCAAAACCCTCACTCCCTTTCTTGGTACTTTTTCTCCTGCCCACCTTCGTCACTCTCAAGACTTCATCGAACGGGTTCGCTCTCTCCCGTCCTGTAAGATGCTTAGTCTCGATGTCGAGTCCCTCTTCACTAATGTCCCTCTGGATGATGTCCTTAATTTTCTCAGAGAGAAGGCCAATGAAGGGTTACTTCAGCTCCCTATACCTACTGATGTCTTTCTTGATCTTATCCGCCTTTGTGTGGACTAACTCCTTTTCTTTTCAAGGTAAATATTATTCTCAAACCTTTGGTGTCGCTATGGGCTCTCCTCTATCTCCTGTTCTTGCTAATCTTTACATGGAATACTTCGAGACTGTTCTTCTTCCCACTATTGATGTACGTCCTTCACTCTGGCTCCGCTATGTAGATGACATCTTTGCTCTTTGGCCTCATGACTTAAGTCTCTTCCAACCTTTTCTTGATGCTCTTAATAATCTTGCCCCTTCCATTAAGTTTAAAGCTGATTGGGAATCTAATTATTTGCTTCCTTTCCTTGATGTTCATGTCCACCGCTCAGTTACAGGTTTTGCCTTCTCCGTGTACCGCAAGCCTATGCACAGTGGCATGTACATTCACTACTTCTCTTATCATGCTTCCTCTGTCAAGAAAAGTGTTCTTATCTCCCTCTTTCTCCGTGCTCTCAGCATTTGTGATCCTCAGTTCCTTGAAGCAGAAATTTCCACTCTTCATAATTCATTTTCCCGCCTTGGCTACCCTTCCCATTTCATAGACTTTGCTTTCTCTCGTGCCAAACGGACTTTCTTCTCTCCTAAACCCTCTACTCCTGTGAACTCTCCTGTCCTCTGCCTTCCCTACATCTCTGGTCTCTCTAATCTCAGCAACTCTCTCCGTTTCTTAGACATCAAACTTACCTTTCGCCAGACTAACACTCTTCGCACTAATCTTGTTCATACCTCCCCTCCCTCTACAGATTCTCCTGGTGTCTACTCTATTTCTTGCTCCTCCTGTCCTCTTCAGTACTTCGGAGAAACTGGCCGATCTCTTTCTGACAGACTCAAGGAGCACAAAAAATAGTGTTAGGCTTGCCGACACTAATAATGCTCTTTTCTGTCATGTCAGAGATCACAGTCATCCTATTGATTGGTCTTCCGCTAAAACTGTCTACCCTACGTCTAACTTTCATAGTCGCCGTCTGGTTGAATCCTCCCTTATACACAACTTTCCCTGTATGAATCTTAGCCTTGGCTTTGTCTCTGTTGATGCTTTCCTCTCCCATTACATTGTTAAATGCTCCAAACTTCAGAACACCCGTGACTTAACTTGATTCCTTCCCCTTTCATCTCTTCCCCTTCTCTTTTTTCTCCTATGGGTTTTCTTTTCTTTTGCCTCAATTTTGTCCTTCTTTATTTTTTCGCCTCTTCCTCTCTGTGTTCTTGTCCTACCCACGCGGGCCGCCAGCTTCATTGCTGTGCTCCTTTCCTAGACTATGACTGACTCCACTACTACTTCTACTACTACCTCCATTATTTCCCCACTCTCTTGTGCCCTCCCCTGTCTGCCTGCCTATATATACCCCTTCCCTTGCTTGTGTGTTAGTGTGACTTTGTAAATGGTCCAAGTCGGACCGAAACGTCGTCGTAATCTCCTCTCTTTTTACATATATGTGCGGGTTGTGTGTGTATTGTTCCAGTCACGGTATTGTGCCTTTTTTGTTATTAATCAACCTTTGTTTCACAGTCCCAGGGTTTTAGAAAGCAAGGTTTATATTAATGCCTCACGTAGGCAAACCAGGTTTTCACTGTATGGTAAAACTAGCACATTTTTCCCTGTCATTACTTCCTTAGGTTCAGTCCTGTAGAAAGTCTTGCCGACATTAGTGCCTTCTCGACAAAATCCCTAGGATCAAGTTACATTATCAAGTTACATCATCAAGTTGCATCATCAAGTTGCGTCATCAAATTGCGTCAAGTTGCGTCACCAAGTTGCGTCATCAACCTAGGTGTAAGTGAATCTTTCACCCCATTGGTCGACATATAAACCTGACACCGAATCAGTGTAACGAGGGGAGAGGCCCTACAGCCACGCCAATCTAACTGCCGGTTTGCCTGGTAAAGAGGATGTATAGAGTGTGTGGCATATGTCACAGCCTCCCAGTGGTCAGGTCCTCACAATGGTCAGGTCCTCACAATGGTCAGGTCCTCCAACATATCATTTATGTTAACATTCAAATTGCTTTATATTAATGCACGAAATAATAATTTTGGAAATATACGATGGTTAACATATTAATGATAATTTGAATAACAGTTATCATAAATATAATACGCCCTCAAGCCTCACAGTTTGACCACCTGTACATGTGTTAAAATGTATTTCACTCACATTATATATATTTAGTCGAGTGTATATCCCTCTATATACATGCTCCGAGAGCAGCAGTGTATATTCTCCGAATAATGGATACATAAGTATACATACTTATACTGTGAAGGAAAATCCCTTAAAAGTGGGGGTTATGGTTGCTCAGACACCCAGGAACCATCTGCTTGTTACCGCCCGCACTACCATCTAGCGGGCTGAGGCTAAACTTCAGTTCCTCGGGTCTGATTTGCTTTAATTTCTACTCCTGGTAGTATTAACCTTACCTGGTGTGGGTTGAAGTTTGGAGAGTCACTTCACCTCCACTCTTCTCCTGATCAGGTAAGGTGATCTACCAGGAGTATTTCTGTTCATTGTTACTGATTTACCTGGTTACCAGTAATGACATTGAAATAGAATACCAACCTTTGTCTTTCTTCAATGTTATACTTATTTAACACTTATGTAACCAGTGTTGTTTTCTTTATTATCAGCTGTGCTGCTGGCCTGGTCAACCACGGTAGACGCTAGTTAATTGGAACAAGATCCCTGTCTACAGGACGTAGTGGGACATTATGACTCCTCACATCTGAATTGTGGTACTACGACAAAGTAGTTTTGGAGAAGACCCGGGCCGGATGTACCGGCGAACATACAACAACAACAACGACAAAGTAGTGACAGGAATTCCAGAACATCGGACGAACACTGCCACCCAGGATAACCAACACCATTTCTTCTAAAACATCACAGAAGACCATCCTGGACATAACATCACAGAAGACCATCCTGGACATAAGATACTCCTGTTTTTTTCTTTAATTAAAATCCTTAGAAAATTATCATGATTATTTTCCATCAAGTTATTCATTATTTTTACATTTCTTTTGTTCAGGAGTTTCCCTGACATACATATTTTAGATATTTAATTCATTTTAATGGACGATGCTGTGTTTAAACCAAACATCTGCCCTAAAAAAAATGGAATCAAATTAATATCTTAATTATTTACAAGCAAGACGCAGTACTGCGTCCATCAAAAATCATTTTATCCCCTCAAGGGAGGTTCCTTGATGCTGGTTAGGGGCTCTTGAATTGAGCCTGAGTACCTTCCCCCCCACACATGCGCTAATCCTACGGGTTTAGCGCTTCCCCATAATTATAATAATCCAACATTTTATAGAAGAATTTATATAAACTGAAAACCCCCTCAAGGTTCCTTGATGTTGGTGTGGGGCTCTTGATCTGGGGAACTGGATCTGTGCTCCGAATCAAGCCTGAATACCTTCCACATCCCCTTCACAGGCGCTGCATAATCCTACGGATTTAGCGCTCTCCTTTGATTATAATAAACCGAAAAAAACCGGACAGGAAGTTGAACGGAAGGTCCTTTGAGTAGCAGGAGCTACGCTGTTCCAACGGTCACTCGTGCTACACAATGTTCCAACGGTCACTCGTGCTACACAATGTTCCAACGGTCACTCGTGCTACACAATGTTCCAACGGTCACTCGTGCTACACAATGTTCCAACGGTCACTCGTGCTACACAATGTTCCAACGGTCACTCGTGCTACACAATGTTCCAACGGTCACTCGTGCTACACAATGTTCCAACGGTCACTCGTGCTACACAATGTTCCAACGGTCACTCGTGCTACACAATGTTCCAACGGTCACTCGTGCTACACAATGTTCCAACGGTCACTCGTGCTACACAATGTTCCAACGGTCACTCGTGCTACACAATGTTCCAACGGTCACTCGTGCTACACAATGTTCCAACGGTCACTCGTGCTACACAATGTTCCAACGGTCACTCGTGCTACACAATGTTCCAACGGTCACTCGTGCTACACAATGTTCCAACGGTCACTCGTGCTACACAATGTTCCAACGGTCACTCGTGCTACACAATGTTCCAACGGTCACTCGTGCTACACAATGTTCCAACGGTCACTCGTGCTACACAATGTTCCAACGGTCACTCGTGCTACACAATGTTCCAACGGTCACTCGTGCTACACAATGTTCCAACGGTCACTCGTGCTACACAATGTTCCAACGGTCACTCGTGCTACACAATGTTCCAACGGTCACTCGTGCTACACAATGTTCCAACGGTCACTCGTGCTACACAATGTTCCAACGGTCACTCGTGCTACACAATGTTCCAACGGTCACTCGTGCTACACAATGTTCCAACGGTCACTCGTGCTACACAATGTTCCAACGGTCACTCGTGCTACACAATGTTCCAACGGTCACTCGTGCTACACAATGTTCCAACGGTCACTCGTGCTACACAATGTTCCAACGGTCACTCGTGCTACACAATGTTCCAACGGTCACTCGTGCTACACAATGTTCCAACGGTCACTCGTGCTACACAATGTTCCAACGGTCACTCGTGCTACACAATGTTCCAACGGTCACTCGTGCTACACAATGTTCCAACGGTCACTCGTGCTACACAATGTTCCAACGGTCACTCGTGCTACACAATGTTCCAACGGTCACTCGTGCTACACAATGTTCCAACGGTCACTCGTGCTACACAATGTTCCAACGGTCACTCGTGCTACAAATGTTCCAACGGTCACTCGTGCTACAAATGTTCCAACGGTCACTCGTGCTACACAATGTTCCAACGGTCACTCCTGCTACACAATGTTCCAACGGTCACTCCTGCTACACAATATTCCAACGGTCACTCATGCTACACAATGTTCCAACGGTCACTCCTGCTACACAATGTTCCAACGGTCACTCATGCTACACAATGTTCCAACGGTCACTCTGCTACACAATGTTCCAACGGTCACTCTGCTACACAATTTCCAACGGTCACTCTGCTACACAATATTCCAACGGTCACTCTGCTACATTCAACGTCATTCCAACGGTCACTCCTGCTACACAATATTCCAACGGTCACTCCATGTTAACGGTCACTGCACAATATTCCAACGGTCACTCCTGCTACACAATATTCCAACGGTCACTCATACTACACAATATTCCAACGGTCACTCATGCTACACAATATTCCAACGGTCACTCATACTACACAATATTCCAACGGTCACTCATACTACACAATATTCCAACGGTCACTCATACTACACAATATTCCAACGGTCACTCATACTACACAATATTCCAACGGTCACTCATACTACACAATATTCCAACGGTCACTCATACTACACAATATTCCAACGGTCACTCATACTACAATATTCCAACGGTCACTCATGCTACACAATATTCCAACGGTCACTCATCTACACAATATTCCAACGGTCACTCATCTACACAATATTCCAACGGTCACTCATACTACACAATATTCCAACGGTCACTCATACTACACAATATTCCAACGGTCACTCATACTACACAATATTCCAACGGTCACTCATACTACACAATATTCCAACGGTCACTCATACTACACAATATTCCAACGGTCACTCATACTACACAATATTCCAACGGTCACTCATCTACACAATATTCCAACGGTCACTCATACTACACAATATTCCAACGGTCACTCATGCTACACAATATTCCAACGGTCACTCATGCTACACAATATTCCAACGGTCACTCATGCTACACAATATTCCAACGGTCACTCATGCTACACAATATTCCAACGGTCACTCATACTACACAATATTCCAACGGTCACTCATACTACACAATATTCCAACGGTCACTCATACTACACAATATTCCAACGGTCACTCATACTACACAATATTCCAACGGTCACTCATACTACACAATATTCCAACGGTCACTCATACTACACAATATTCCAACGGTCACTCATACTACACAATATTCCAACGGTCACTCATACTACACAATATTCCAACGGTCACTCATACTACACAATATTCCAACGGTCACTCATACTACACAATATTCCAATCGGTCACTCATACTACACAATATTCCAACGGTCACTCATACTACACAATATTCCAACGGTCACTCATACTACACAATATTCCAACGGTCACTCATACTACACAATATTCCAACGGTCACTCATACTACACAATATTCCAACGGTCACTCATACTACACAATATTCCAACGGTCACTCATACTACACAATATTCCAACGGTCACTCCTGCTACACAATATTCCAACGGTCACTCTAAGTGTACCAGGTTTGAGACCCTTGGAAGCATTTTCCTTTCCCCTATTCCATTTACCTTATGTCTTCTTCAGTTCGAACCCCTTACCTCCCCCCTCCCCTATCCACCTCCTTCCCAGCCCCCCCCCCCCTCACCACCCTGGACACTTCATTCGTAACATATTTTTAACCAATTCGAATCCGGATCTAAATATAATAATAGTTTATTAGCCGGAAACTGACTCTATAATAGCTAAATCATGTTTTGTTTGTATATTGGTATAATCACATTCAAGTTCACCCACAAAAAAATTTAAATTTTAATACTTGATGTTAAACACATGTGAGTGTTATTGACGCCGCGTCGCGCTGGTTGCATCTCTATCTCCTGACATTCACGTGTTTGTTTGTCAGTTTTATTACGGTGTCACAAATATCACTCGCCAACACTCAAAATTTGTCAAATTAATTATTTTTTAGTGCATTCTTTCCAATAACGATGGATTTTTTTTTTTAATCTGAAAGGCTGGAGGGTCAAATATAGAGATGATTCAAGGATGATTTGGTGCGGGTAACCAGCTCTTGATCCAAGGGAATGAAGCTACCTTATCTTTCCTATTATCAGCCTGATTTACTCTTTACCCATCAGTGTGTGTTGACCAATATGAACTTAGATCTTCCACTTGTATTTATAATAATAAAAATAACAGACCTGGTTCTGTGGCCGAGGTATCCTACAGAGGTATCCTACAGAGGTATCCTTATATCATAATACATATGCCCAGCTTTCTGCACTTTAAAATACACAAGGGACACAGCAGCTGCTCCACAGATTCCTTCATAGTGAGAAAAGCTGCAGATCAACTCCCTCTGCAGACATGAGTTATAGTTCAACCCTTCCATGAGACCCAGGGGCTGCATATCAACTCAGGAAGCCTAGTACCAGTAGCTTAACACCCGAAAGAGGCGTAGAAGCTGTAGATCGACACTCTGAAGAGGCGCAGTCCAACACTAACAATACTAGAAGAGTTTCGATTGCTGCGCGATCCAAGAAATGTATCCCAACCTCAGCCCTACATCAGTGCACGCAAGAGGCAGAGGAGCTACAGCTCAGCATTACAAAAAAAATAAAGCACAATACAGTAACTGGAACAAATAACCCATGTCTAGTTAATGGTACAAGTCAGAGAGAAACGATTTAAGTTTCATTCCTCTATATCCGGGTTATGTATTGTTCCTGGAGAGACCTAGGAGATACAGCTCAACCCAACCAAGAGGTCCACGAGCTTAAGATCAACGCCTTCAGAAGGCCTAGGACCACTGGCTCGACACCTTTACAAAGGCTTGTAATAAATTCAACCCACTTTAACACAAAATATTTATGCAGTAACACAGTAACAGTGCACACAGTAACACAGTAACAGTGCGCACACACGCTTCACAGACTAACAGAACTTGAAGCACATAAAATATCAATGAAATTTCTAGATATAATTAACATTCATAATTACAGTGATACAACAAACAACATTTGTGTTAAAAGCAACGTAATTTTTTTTGTTTTTGTCATTGTGCGATATTTAAAAATCTAACTTTAAAATGTCATAAAATTATGTTATTTTTAGTTTACTTTCACACTTACATTCTATTTTAAATTTTCTATAGTTTTTAAATATTTTTAATCTTTACTTAATAAAGTAGCACAAGTAATTCATAAATTAATGGGTTTAAAATCAAATTTAACAAATTGGCACCTATAAAGTCTAACAATAATTAAATCCTCCTTTAAGCTACATCAGACTGATAGTTTGAAGCCGATCTAAAGCAGCATTAACAAACCATGGAAACTATGGTTTATGAACGTTATTTTTAATATGATTTGTTTAATAAAATATGGGGCTAACGCAGCCCAAGACCAATACAAATCTTTCTCTCTGTCGAAATAGACACCAATGAAAGTCTGAATCCGATCAGAAAAGGCATTCTCCAGTTAATGCACAGAAACTAATAATTTTATTAACAAAGTTTGAAAATTTGTACCTGTACAGCATAAATTTATAATGAATATTTCGTGTGGGTAGATGTGCCAGCCTTTAAAGTTTATGCAGACGTAGGATCGAGACTCCACCACGTCTTGTGCTGAATTACCCGCATAGGTATAGCGCTTAACGTGAATTAAACTAATACATTTCAAAATTGGGAAATGCACAGAAGACAGTAATGGAAAACCACGAACTGATATTTTGATGGACCTGGAAAACAAATATTCAATACAAAGGGAAGCGCTATGTAACTTTTAGGAACTTCTAACTGAAAGCTTAACTGCACCATAAAGCTTAACTGACACCATAAAGCTTAACTGCATCATATAAAGCCACTCTGTTGCTTGTAAAGAAACGAAGTCAGAGATGTGGCACTGATAAGGCCAGTCCGCGGGGAAAAATAACTCAAGATTTACCGGAAGAAAAGGGTGCCATAAATTTTAAAGGATGTCATTGTCTTATTAATCAAATGCAAAAAGACTTAGTGACCTTAATGATCATGTTTCTTTCAAAATGAATAATGTAATGAAAAATGCTAGTACTTTTCATTATTTTTGGACGAAATTTATATCAGTGATATAAGCCAAATGTTTGTGTTCACACATCAAGTACATGGGGATTTAGTGGTATATGAAAATTGAACTATAACTTTAGGATATTGGTACAAAAGATTCAGAACTACAACTTTAGGATATTGGTACAAAAGATTCAGAACTACAACTTTAGGATATTGGTACAAAAGATTCAGAAGTACAACTTTAGGATATTGGTACAAAAGATTCAGAACTATAGCTTTAGGATATTGGTACAAAAGATTCAGAACTATAGCTTTAGGATATTGGTACAAAAGATTCAGAAGTACAACTTTAGGATATTGGTACAAAATATTCAGACACTTATGCAGCTCTTGATTCAGCTGTAAGCTAATATGAAGGACTTTATAAGCGTTGTAAGTGTCGATACAAGAGCTAGATTTGGCAGTAAAAATTGGGTTAGTTGATTTATTGAAGGAAAACTGAGCTGAGTGTCACACTGCATCATTCACAAGGAAACATTATGTGACAAACTATTACAGATGAGTGATGGCATGAAAAGTTTTATTACCAAAGTGAATTAGTTAAACTTGACAACAAATCTCAGAAATTTAGGAATTTTAAAGCTTCCACCGAGGAACTGAATGAAGAATTTAGTGACTTACCACTGCAACCGAATATCTGGTTGCCGATCATTCTTTACCCTTCGGAAGGGAAGGCTCTTCTCTCTTCAGAATGAGCAACTTAACAACACACAACTGCGACATAAACACTTCCTTTGCTCCAACATTCATTACAGATATGACAACTCACTTGAATGTGCTGAACCTGAGCTTATAAAGCAAGCTAAACATTTTAAGCTTCTTGGACACATTGAAGCTTTCCTCAAGAAGCTACAGTTTGTGTTGAAGGAAGAATAATCTTGCACACTTGGGTTCTTATTATGAACTGATGGCAGATGATAAAGAAGCAGATTTTACCAGCTTTGTGGAAAAATAAACCTGTATCTATCGAGTTTGAAAAAAAAAATTGCAAATTTTGACAAACCGAAACCCAGTCTACACTTACCTGACAATCACATAGAAACTACAGTGAAGAAAAATGAAAAAATGAAAAAAAATGAGTCAGGAGAAATTCTGGACGTGAGTTCGCAAAGATAGTTCCCCAGTGTACGAGACTTTAACCTCAAAATATCCTCAATGTTCGGTAGGAGTTAAATATGTGAAAGCACATTTTGTGTGATTTAGCAATGGAAATTCAAAACCCGTAAACCAAATGGAAATGAAACACTGGACGATTTGAGAGGAAGTCTGTTGCACTGGGCGGCGTGAGGACTGTGGGTGTTGCAAGGGAAATAGAGTATGGCGTGTTTTTAGCTTAAAAAATTATTTGCAGTCGACTAGCTACCACCAAAATTGATACTGACATATGGCGACTGGTAAAAGAAAAAGTAATCACCTCCAGACTTTCCATTAGTAGGTAAGAAATAAATTAGCAATAACTCAGCCTAAATTTAATGTATCCAATTAATCTTTAACTTTCTCTGCTGTTTCCATTCTCTTTAGTTATCGTTTTAACATACGCTCTTCATGGAGCTTGGAGAAATAAATTTGAATATTGACCTTACCTCCATACTTTCCCTGTCCAAGAAATAGTAGTTTTTAAATTTCTGTATGGCAGCTTATAAGGTTAAAAATTACTCTTCTACACCTCTATTATAACCGAGGCTTCATAATATACGAATCTTTACATAATGTGACTCGCATATAAGCTATATTCTTAAAAAGATAAAATTATCGTATGTGATCCGCGAACCCAGGATCTTGTGTCCATGTGACCCAAAATGTTGAGGATATTGAACCACAATGTTTTAAGTATCAAATTGACGGGTCACCAAACAGAGGCGCCACGCAAATTCAGGTTACGAGGCTCTTCTGATAAAAAAACATCTTAAGTTTTCAATACAGGAAAGAAGAAATGTAAATTATTATTATTATTATTGCATTATTATTATTGCCTTGTATGGGCTAGTAGGCCTTCTGCAGTGTTCCTCCATTCTTATGTTCTTATGTTCATTCAGAGGGGAGAGAGCGTAGGGATCGTACAGCGCCTAGAGGAATGGGGGACTATCAGGTTAGATCCAAGTGATGAGGATAGTAAAGTTTAGAAAAAAACTTGTTCAATTAGAGAGCATTCTTCCTCAAGGAACTCATTGCTGCAGATTCTGAGTGCGCGCAGCAAAAAGCCTATAATTACACTACTATAATTTCGAGCCATCAATCCAGTTCACACTAGAAGAAGTCGACAACACTCTTCCTTTCCTTGATGTTCTTCTCTGCAAAGCTGACCATGACCTTCGTTTTAAAGTCTATCGAAAACCTACCAACCAACACGATCTTCTCCACTTCTACTCTCACCACGACACCAAAACTAAACGTGGTGTAATTATAGGCTTTTTCCTGCGCGCACTCAGAATCTGCAGCAGTGAGTTCCTTGAGGAAGAATGCCCTCTAACTGAACAAGTATTTTCTAAACTTCACTATCCTAGTCACTTCATTAGAGACTGCAGACGACGGGCATATAACATCTTTAACACACCCAGAGAAGACACTGCCGAGAGGAGATACATAGTCCTTCCCACCAACTCAATTGCCAAACACGTTTCCGACATATTTTCCAATACCTCATTCCAAGTATCTACCTCCACATCCAGCACCATCAAGGACATTACCAGTAATACACAGGACAAGCTTCAATCATCTTCAGGGGTATACATAATCCCTTGTAATGACTGCAGCAAATTATACGTGGGCGAAACATCCAGAGACCTCCAAACACGTATTTCAGAACACCAGTACGCAGTCAGATCTGATGATTTAAGGAATGCCTGTATTCAACACCGAAATTCACATAACCATTTAATCAACTACAGAAACGCAAGACTCATCGCCAGACAAGACAACACTCATTACCGCCAAATCCTGGAATCATCACTTGTCTGTATATCCAACAACTTCAACCAGAACAACGGCTTCTATTACTACACACGCACCCGCCAGTCCCGTGGAGGTCCTCATCAGATCCAACATACCCAGCTTTCTCCACCTGACTCCATCCTATAAATACTCGCATACCTTTCACCGAGGTAGATCTGTTTGTGACTTGATAAAGCCCATGTGTGGGCGAAACGTGGTCAATAAAGGATCACATTATACTGCTTATGTGTTTATTTTTCCATAATGTGAGAAGTCACTAAAGCGCTTGGAATTTCACTATTTTTCCACAGTGGTTGTTCTGCACACACACATCTTGTAGGAGTGTGGAAGAGCCAGTTGTGGGTGTAGGGGAAGTTCGTGAGGAAGTGGGTAGAATGAAAGGGGGTAAGGCAGCTGGGATTGATGGGATAAAGATAGAAATGTTAAAAGCAGGTGGGGATATAGTTTTGGAGTGGTTGGTGCTATTATTTAATAAATGTATGGAAGAGGGTAAGGTACCTAGGGATTGGCAGAGAGCGTGTATTGTTCCTTTGTATAAAGGCAAAGGGGACAAAAGAGAGTGCAAAAATTATAGGGGAATAAGTCTGTTGAGTGTACCTGGTAAAGTGTATGGTAGAGTTATTATTGAAAGAATTAAGAGTAAGACAGAAAGCAGGATAGCAGATGAACAAGGGGGCTTTAGGAAAGGTAGGGGGTGTGTAGACCAAGTGTTTACAGTGAAACATATAGGTGAACAGTATTTGGATAAGGGTAAAGGTGTTTTTGTGGCATTTATGGATTTGGAAAAGGCGTATGATAGGGTAGATAGGGGGGCAATGTGGCAGATGTTGCAGGTGTATGGAATAGGAGGAAGGTTATTGAAAGCAGTGAAGAGTTTTTATGAGGATAGTGAGGCTCAGGTTAGAGTGTGTAGGAGGGAAGGGGACTATTTCCCAGTAAAAGTGGGCCTTAGACAAGGATGTGTGATGTCACCGTGGTTGTTCAATATATTTATAGATGGGGTTGTAAGAGAAGTGAATGCGAGGGTCTTGGCAAGAGGTGTTGGGCTAAAAGATAAAGAAGCAAATACAAAGTGGGAGTTGTCACAGTTGCTTTTTGCTGATGACACTGTGCTTTTGGGAGATTCTGAAGAGAAGTTGCAGAGGTTGGTGGATGAATTTGGTAGGGTGTGTAAAAGAAGAAAATTGAAAGTGAATATAGGAAAGAGTAAGGTGATGAGGATAACAAAAAGAATAGGTGACGAAAGACTGGATATCAGATTGGAGGGAGAGAGTATGGAGGAGGTGAATGTATTCAGATATTTGGGAGTGGACATGTCGGCGGATGGGTCTATGAAGGATGAGGTGAATCATAGAATTAATGAGGGGAAAAGGGTGAGTGGAACACTTCGGAGTCTGTGGAGACAAAGAACCTTATCCATGGAAGTAAAGAGGGGAATGTATGAGAGTATAGTTATACCAACGCTCTTATATGGGTGTGAAGCATGGGTGATGAATGTTGCAACGAGGAGAAGGCTGGAGGCAGTGGAGATGTCATGTCTGAGGTCAATGTGTGGTGTGAATATAATGCAGAGAATTTGGAGTTTGGAAATTAGGAGGAGGTGCGGGATTACCAAAACGATTGTCCAGAGAGCTGAGGAGGGGTTGTTGAGGTGGTTTGGACATGTAGAGAGAATGGAACGAGACAGAGTGACTTCGAGAGAGTATAAATCTGTAGTGGAGGGAAGGCGGGGTAGGGGTCGCCCTAGGAAAGGTTGGAGGGAGGGGGTAAAGGAAGTTTTGTGTGCGAGGGGCCTGGACTTCCAGCAAGCATGTGTGAGCCTATTTGATAGGAGTGAATGGAGGCATATGGTTTTTAATACTTGACGTGCTGTTGGAGTGTGAGCAAAGTAACATTTATGAAGGGATTCAGGGAAACCGGCAGGCCGGACTTGAGTTCTGGAGATGGGAAGTACAGTGCCGGCACTCTGAAGGAGGGGTGTTAATGTTGCAGTTTTATAACTGTAGTGTAAAGCACCCCTCTGGCAAGACAGTGATGGAGTGAATGATGAAAGTTTTCTTTTTCGGGCCACCCTGCCTTGGTGGGAATCGGCCGATGTGTTAATATATATATATATATATATATATATATATATATATATATATATATATATATATATATATATATATATATAATTCTGTATTTTTTTCAGTGGGTTTAAGCCTGGTGTCACAGAGTTCCAAACTTTACAAACTTGCAATACAAGTGTTTCTGTGACTTGAAAATCTATTCCTGGAATACTCATCATTGGATCTACAGTATCATCTTCCACCTTCTTGCGGGGTAAAATGGGTTGCTGCTGCCAGACATATGATGAAAACTATTAATTTTAATGACATTAACCCAATTTTTCCCATATGTGTGTAATCTAACTTGCTGTGAAAGGCATTATGATGCCATGGGCAGCAGGCTGTCACATCTGGGACCAAGTAAAATGAACAGCCTCCATCTTTTTAGTGTGAAAATCTGTAACTGTTAGAAGCAGCCCACCCAGTGATGTTATCCACTGACACCTGAAGTAGATGACAGGCCACCCCAGTAGACCACCACATCATCTACATGCTAAGAGTCCTTAACACCGTTAGGGATAACAACAACCACATCATCCATGGCTATAATAAAAACACACGATGCTCAAAATACTGCCCTGCAGAACCCCCCTCTTTCAGGGTTAACTTTCACGAGTACCAAGAACCAACTTTCACCTTGAACCATCTGTTAGACACAAACAGATGGCGAAACCAGAACTGACAGCCCCACAGTCCTAGACTCTGCAGACGGCGAAGAGAGCCAAACTTCTACGTTGCTAAGTTGAAAAAGACTTCCAAAATATGAAGGCATCTGGTGGAACCCTCCTGGATGTCACCACCAAAGGGTCCATCATAAACGTTAAGTTGCAGAAGCTTCATTGCACTGAAGAGATGCAACTTTATATCTCCAAATAACAGATGAAGTGATATTCAACAATAACTTTCAGATGACTTTCGTCAGAAAGACTGGGCAGTAGTTCAATGCTTCTCTCAAGTCCCGACCTGACTTCAAGATAACCAGAATCACAAACTATTGCCAACTGGGGAAGCACTCCACTTGGCCAAATAAAATTAAATGTATTTAATGAAAATGTTTGAGGTAGATTAGAGGTGCCACAACACGATAATGGACACCATCATCAGGCTCTCCAGTGTCTTCTACAAAGCGAAGAACCGTACCCTTTAGTCTCTGGGCCTGGAACTCAAGACTGTAGTTCCCGGCACTTGAAACAGAGAAGACCTCAGCAAAGACATTGGCCGCCTCACAATATTTAGGAATGGGCAATGGGCTCTGAGTGTACTTCCCAGACATCTTTCTGATCTTAATCCAAATACATCTAGGAGTTCCCCTCCTCCACATAGCGAATACAGGACATGCATTAAGAACTTCTGAACACCTCCCTTTTGATAGTCAACACTCACTGCTATATCTACTCAGTGACCAGGTGATGTTTGGCCATTAGCACAATTAGCGGTGCCTCTCACAAATCCTTGTTCCACCAAGAGACTAGCATGTGGGATCCTGAGGACTGCTAACCTCAATCACCCCAAAGATAACACTAACAGAGTGATCATAATCTCCCCTCCCCCTGCACATTGTGAAAATCTCCAAAGTACAAAGACTCGCCAGTCTGCGACCTACAACTTCCACCATGCAGACTCCAGCGGGAGGGGTGTAAACAATACCATTTAAGTTCCGGAGAAGAGGACAGCTGAAGTTTAGATACATATAGAAATTAAACAAACAAGGGTCTACGTCCGAGAAGGCGTTCGTATGAACACTGTGATAATTGGAAATCCATCGTTCAGAATGCTTACATCCAAATTATTATTATTATTATAATAAAATAGAAGCGCTAAACCACAGGGGTTATACAGGCTTACATCCAAAGAAGCCAGCAAACACTCCAAAAAGAACACCCCTCCTGTCCGGCACAGAGCAACCTATGCCACAGTCACACTCACCCAGGAATAATATGGAGGGGGTGTAGCTCACAGCAGTCTAAAACGTTTCTGAAGGGAGGTAAAAGGAGAGCACACCATCATATCCTCCAGCATCCTCAACCAGATTCCCACAACCTGAATGGAACTCAGTCATATCTCATTATGATAAACAGCATCACAGACCAAGATACCCTCAGCCCTCTTTCTTAGCAACTGCTTCAGGAGGAGATGCAGAGGTACAAAAGTAAACCCATTGATAATTCCGTTGTCCTAAGTTTAGTCTCTAGCAAACATAGGACTGACTGGCCATAGTCCCGAGAGAAGACACAAATGTCTTCAGTATGGAGACCGATGTAGATAGTTCCATTGCATAAAAGAATACACTGGAGAGCTAGCAAGCCACCTTCAACAAAGTTGGCCCCCTTTACATTTGCAGCCTGGCCCTTAGTCACATATTCAACTTGTAAAGCAACAGAGTCATACTAAGTCCCTAAACATTGGAGAGGTGTAGGTCCTCCAGGAAGCCGCTCTTTCTTTTCCCCTCAGAGTGTAGGGCAGACCTAACCACCACGATAAAGTGGCCCAGCATCGGCGTTGGGTTTAGCCAAAGAAAAAACACAGCGTACTTCCATTGTCATTACTCTTATCAGTAACCCCACCTCCTCATCCCCTACAGATCACTGCCAGTAACACTGCACAAATATGTCACGAGGCTGAAAAATGTTAATGTTAGATTCCCCATCATTCCGTGGGTTTAGAAAAAAATTCAGAGCGTAACTTTTTTACTGATATTACAACTAAAGAGTTGTTCATATGTTAGTATTTAAAGATTAAAAACATAATAGAAAATTCGAGTTTGAAACTAATGGACTCGCAAATGGTCAAGAAAAATTGGGAAGCTTTGCCTTTCTATTAATAGAAAATAAATTATTGCAACATCTTCAGAGTAAATCTGACCTTAACAGAAAATTTACTTATCGTTCTTACCCGAAGGAAAAAATGCCATTCATAGCTTAGGGAGTCAACATTGGAGAATTGATACAAACTTCATTGTTCACGCTAAAATCTACTTCTCAAACTTCAATATCACAATTTAGTGAACGCAATAAACTGAGGATGGAGGAACCGTGACGAACTCTCATCACTACCACCTAAGTGTGAGGGAATAAAGCTACTACTAAACCAACCAACATTAAAAGTAAACTAACCAGAACTGGTAACACTTGGTTCAACTTATTGCTACTTCATATTTTTATTTGTTACATATATCAATAAAAAACATATATTAAATATTATTCATACTTCACCTTCATCAAAAAGTTTAACATCATCATTTACCTACCCAGGCAATTTTTTCCCAGACACATCTCTGCCCTAAGCCCATATCCCCTCGTCCACATTCCCTATAGAAAGTTTCCGGCAGCACCCATCACTCTATCCTTGGTTGTTACAGTCATTAATACATTATTTTCTTCATTTGGAATAAATATAAAGTGACATAAAACATACTTAGAGTTGTTAATTATATAAAGAAAGCTTTATGCAGATAACTGTCATAACGGTTAAAGACGAACAAAAAGATGGTATTAATTACTTATTCTTTTACCTAAGCTTCACAATATTGATGAACTGTCTGCAGTTACTGTCGACTTGAGAAATTCAGTCGACTTTCATAGGTGCTAATGTGAAGTGGATTTTTACCCCCAAACTGAAAATGCAACCACAGGAGAAGCATAGCTCAGCGTGTGCTATATATTCATTGTAAGTGATTTATTAATGCATTCTTCTGGAACTCGTGATTTCACATCTATAGAGCGCAGTTTCTCTGCTTTGAACCAACATTAAACTTATTCCAGAAATTCTGAATGTCAACAAAGTTTTAAAAGCTAAGATCTTCCTATCAACTGAAAAAGAATTATTGCAGAATCTTCAGAGCAAAATAGAATTTTACAGCAGAGTTACTGATCATTTTTCTCGAAAGCCAAGAAGAATGTCATTGAACTGTGTTAACAATGGCAAGTACAATAGTATTTTATCTTCTTACTTCTTATTTTATTTATTAAACGAATCAATAAACCCAATAATTATTGATATTCGTACATCAGCTTTATCAAAAGGCTTAACTTTGTCAACATAACAGTTCTCACAAAGCCCTGTTATTGAGGATGTGGGTTATTTCCTCTCTCGAGGATTACCTCAACATATATTATGGTCAGATTCATAACTATCGTGATATATTATTTTGGGTAATAACGATTTGCTGTTTTTTTGTTTTAAGTAGATTCAGGTACCATTTTGGGACGCGAGGGTTGTGATTGCAAACTTTGGATAGTGGACAAAATAAAAATATATTTGGGAACCACTGTGGAAGGCAGCCACTCGTACCTTAATTCACGGAATCAGGACTTTGATGTTGCCCCCTGACTTATCTAGGGATGCGAAGTTAAAGTATACTTCATAACCCTAACAGAAGTATGATGTCCTGCCTGTCCAAGGTAGGACATCATACCTCTGCTTTTTTTCCATTGGATGTGGACATCCAATGGAAAGAAAGCAGGAGTCTTTGAGGACCTTTTGAAGGTAAACAAAGGCACTTCTTAACGACAGAACGGAGATATCGTGGTGCAATAACCACGATAACACACAACTGCTTATTTCTTTCATACGACAACTGGTATCCGGTGGATATGACAACTGGTGTAAAATATGAACTTACCTCACTGATGGTGTGATTCTGTCACCCCAAGGAGCTGTTGAATCTCACTTACCTGCAAGGTAAACACAAATACTTATTAATGCATGAGTCTCAACTCTTATATTCTTCAGATGTATCATCTACGATCCCCAGTTATACCCTTCAACACGCACCTTAAGCAAGTATTCCCATAAATGCTCATCAGTCGGCAACTTCTGCTAGTATCCCTAGGTACGCTTTGCAACCCTACCCCTTTTGCTTGCGCCTTCTGCAAGCATTTCTAATTATTCCCTTCACCCGTACCTTCAGGAATTATTCCCAGTTATACCCTTCAGTGTGCGCCTTCTGCATGTATCCCTAGTTATACCCTTCAGTGTGTGCCTTCTGTAAGTATCCCCAGTTATACCCTTCAGCGTGCGCCTTCTGTATGTATCCCCAGTTATACCCTTCAGCGTGCGCCTTCTGTATGTATCCCCAGTTATACCCTTCAGCGTGCGCCTTCTGTATGTATCCCCAGTTATACCTTCAGTCAGCATCTTTTGTAAGGATAATCAAAATATAATTTAGAAATAATGAATTATTAAATATTCGTTATACCACAAAAAATCTGAAAATATATAAATAAAAAAACACGCACATGCTCACGGACACATTCACTCTCGCGCGCACACACTCGCACACACACACTCGCGCACACACACACTCGCGCACACACACTCGCGCGCACACACTCGCGCACACACACTCGCGCACACACACTCGCGCACACACACTCGCGCCACACACTCGCGCGCACACACTCGCGCGCACACACTCGCGCGCACACACTCGCGCGCACACACTCGCGCGCACACACTCGCGCACACACACTCGCGCGCACACACTCGACACACACACTCGCACACACACACACTCGCACACACCTGCACACACACACTCGCACACACACACTCGCACACACACTCTGCACACACACACTCACACACACACTGCACTGCACACACACACTCCACACACACACTCGACACACACACTCGCACACACACTCGCACACACACACTCCACACACACTCGCCACACACACTCGCACACACACTGCACACACACTCGCACACACACACTCGCACACACACTGCACACACACACTCGCACACACACACTCGCACACACACACTCGCACACACACACTCGCACACACACACTCCACACACACTCGCACACACAACTCGCACACACACACCTCCCCTGCACACACACACTCGCACACACACTCGCGCCACACACACTCGCACACACACACTCGCACACACACACTCGCACACACACACTCGCACACACACTCGCACACACACACTCGCACACACACACTCGCACACACACACTCGCACACACACACTCGCACACACACACTCGCACACACACTCGCACACACACCTGCACACACACACTCGCACACACACACTCCACACACACACTCGCACACACACACTGCACACACACTCACACACACACTCGCACACACACACTCGCACACACACACTCGACACACACACTCGCACACACACACTGCACACACACACTCGCACACACACTCGCACACACACACTCGCACACACACTCGCACACACACACTCGCACACACACCTGCACACACACACTCGCCACACACACTCGCACACACACACTCGCACACACACACTCGACACACACCCACACACACTCGCACACACACACTCGCACACACACACTCGCACACACACACTCGCGCACACACACTCGCACACACACTCGCGCACACACACTCGCACACTCTCGCGCACACACACACACACACACACACGCGCACACACACACACACACACACAACACCGCGCACACACACCACACCACACACGCACACACATGCGCACTCCCGTCGCGCACACGGACAACACACCCACGCTGCCACACACACACACCACACACAGTTATAGCCCCGTGGCCCGATGGCTAAATGCCATGTTGACAGGTTATCGGAAACATTTCACTACACACACACACACACATACATACAACAGGCCTAGTGTCAAATCGACATGTGCCTAGGATAAAATGGTAACTAACACACGCCCCGATGGCATGGTGGCTAGCGCTCTTGCTTCACGCACGGAGGGCCCGGCTTCAATTCCCGGCGGGGCCGAAACATTTCGAAGTGTTACGTTACACACACACACACACACACACACAATAAATACATTTCCTCTAAGCTATCTCTCTCTCCCCCACACCCATCCCTATCCTTTCTCCGTTTCTCCCTCAACCCCTTCCTTACCCCTCTTTCTCCTTCCTCCTGACACCTCAATACATCCACAAGGGACTCAGTGGGAAGATGGGTGGCTCAGAGGGGGTGTCAACAAGGAAGAAGATGGCCGATCAGGGAAGGCAACAGTGGGAGGAGGAAATTTCTAGAAGGGAGAAGGAATGGAGAGGAAGATATTGGTGATCACCGAGGAGCTCGATGAAAGGAAAAGGA
>WNWK01003717.1:0-58208 GCA_009830355.1 Cherax destructor
TAGAGGTAAAACCCCCCCAACAAGTGTTTAATTTGATGAAACGGGCCCTTTTTTAAGAAAATCCAAAGGGGACCTTCATTACTCAGGGGAAAAAGGGACTCCAGACACAAGCCTATGAAAGAAGGCAACTTCATGGGTTAAAAGCCAGTGGTGTTTTTAAAAGGGAAACCTTACTGGTGATAAACCAGAAAATCCCAGAGCCTTCAAGAAACACAATGTTAACAGGAATAATTTGTGTGTATTGGAAGGCTAACACTAAGGCATGGGTCAATAAGGACATTTTCGTGGAATGGTTGACTGGAGTGTTTGGCCCTAGTGTGAAGAAATACCTCCTGGAAAAGAAATTGGGACTCAAGTGCCTCCTGGTTCTGGACAATGCTCCTGCTCATCCTCACAACTTGCAAGACTATTTGTCTGACAACTTCAGTTTCATCACAGTGAAGTTCTTGCCTCCTAACACCACTCCTCTCATCCAGCCCATGGACCAGCAGGTCATTGCAAACTTCAAGAAACTGTACACCAAAGCAATGTTTCAAAGGTGCTTTGACATAACATCAGTCTCTGAATTGACCCTAAGAGAGTTCTGGAAAGATCACTTCAATATCGTCCATTGCATAGGTCTTATAGGTAAGGCTTGGGAGGGAGTGACTTCCAGGACTTTGAACTCTGCTTGGAGACCACTGTGGCCGGATTGTGTTGAAAAGAGGGATTTTGAAGGATTTGAGGCTGACCCTGTGCCTGTTGTGGAAGATATTGTGGCATTGGGGAACAGCCTGGGGTTGGAGTTGAGTGGTGAGGATGTGGAAGAGTTGGTGGAGGAGCACAGGGTAGAGCTAACAACTGAAGAGCTGCAACAGCTGGAACTGGAACAGCATCAGACCAGAGTTGAGGCTATTGATTCACAGGAGGAGGAAGAGGGAGTGAAGGAGGTGCCTTCTTCAGTGCTTAAGGACATGTGTACAAAGTGGAATGAGTTGCAGACATTTGTTGAAAAATAACCACCGTGAGCAAGCTGAGCAACCAGTTCAGTGACAGAGCCATGTTGCACTTCAGGAAAATGTTAAAGAGGCGCCAGAAACAGAGGACTCTGGACAGTTATTTTTCGAGGCAGGGTTCTAGTGACTCAAGCTGGTCCTAGTGGCATTAAAAGACCAAGAAGGGAAGTAACCCCAGAGAGGGATTTGTTACCTGAAGTCCTTTTGGTGGGGGATTACCCTTCCAAACACTAACACCTCCCCCTGTCCTCTTCCCTATCTTCCAAATGCCAGCAACTCTCTTCAATAAAGGTAATTAAATGTTATTTTAAATGTTTATTTATAAATTTAATATTATACTACTTTATATATAGTATTTATAATTGTTTTGTGAATGTAAAAGTATAGTTAATCTTTACAAAATTAATTTTTTGTGAATATTTTTGGATGTCTGGAACAGATTAATTGTATTTACATTATTTCTTATGGGAAATAAGGTTTCGAGTTTCGAATTTTTCGTGTTGAGGTCTAGCTCCTGGAATGGATTATAATTATAATAATAATTTATTTAGACATGATACAATGTTGAACTACATAGTTAGGTATAAATGAGGTGTACATGCCAAAAGCCCCTAATATGCTGAGCATTGTGGGCATTCTTAAGATTAATTAACAGTAGAATACATGGTAAAAAATTATGGTTGATAATTTACAAAGTAAGTATAGTTGTGTATCTAAGTTGTAAAATTTGAATATAAGTTGAACATAATAATTTATTAATTGCAGCAATGCAATTAATTGAATGAGATCAAACAAATTAAAACAATTAGTTGTATTGCAATTACAGTTTATATGGTCATTATATAAGTTACACAGAGTACAAGAGAATGAATTATTTTATTTGTTAATGTTATAGAAACAGTTAGCTCAGTATGCATTATTTATAACAGGTTTTTACATTTAAGTGATTAATCAACTTTGTTGGGTATTGTGCACTTAGGTTTGGGTGAGAAGGTGATTTTTTAGCATCATTTTGAATTGAGGTACAGGCAGGGTTTCTTTGGCAATCACAGGTAATGAATTCCAAATTTTCGGGCCTTTTATATGCATTGAGTTTTTGCATAGTGTTAGATGGACACGGGGAACATCGAGGAGTGATCTGTGTCTAGTGTTATGGTCATGTGTCCTGTTAAAGTTGGTAAGGAGAAGTTTGAGTGGTGGATTAATATTTGCATAGAGTGTTCTATGTATGTAGTAGGCACAGTAAAAAGTATGGATGTCTTGTATGGCGAGTAAGTTTAGATTTTTTAATATTAGTGGAGTATGTTGTCAGGAGTGTGAATTTGTTATCATTCTAACTGCAGCCTTTTGTTGCGTTATTAATGGTCTGAGATGCGTTATTGATTAAGACCGATAGTCGAGGGACCACTGTACAATGCAATATCAGCGTTATGTGACCCTGGTGGTTTAGTGCTTAGTTTTGATTATAATAATAATAATACAATGCAATATAATTTATTAAAGATTAACAAGGACATTGATTAGTCTGAGCAAAAACTCTTGTTAAAAAAGCAATGTCAGAATTAAATGACAAGAATATAATGATAATAAGAATTAAAGTAATAACTCTTGTAGCAGTTTATAACTGGTTCAGCAGATATGGATATAAGCAATTAAGTATAATGATTATCCTATACAGTGGACCCCTGGTGTTCATAATTAATTCGTTCCAAATGCTGTTCAAGTGCCATTACCAAACGAATTTGTTCCTATAAGGAATAATGTAAATTAGATTAGTCCTTTTAGACCGCCAAAAATACACTTACAAAAGCACTTACAAAAATAATAATAATAATAATAATAATAATAATATTTTTATTTCGATGCATGATACATAATTGTTCAAGTTTGGAGCAGTACGAACACCAGGGGTCCACTGTACATATATAATTCTCATTACAACAGGTATATCAGAATGAAGGGATTGTAACATATGGCATAATATATTGGAGTAGAAAAAGAGCAGAAATAAGGAGTACAGGACAACGAAAGATAAATGAAAATTCCACAAGCAGATTTCAAGATGTGCTTGACACAGTATATTGCTGTAAAGAATCACTTGGAAAGAATGATAATGTTTTATTGAAATTTACATATGCTGTTAACTATGACTTAGGTGAGGAACACAATGCACACAAACAGAAACGACTGGATTATAAGAAAGTAAACTACAATGTAATGCTTTAAGGTAATATTTCAGAGAAACTGAATGAGATGAAGTATTTATTACAAGAAACAGGTTTATATAATGTATTAAGTACAGTAGGACCTCTGTATCTGCAGAGGATATGTTCCAAGAATATGCCACAGATACTAAAACCACGGATAGTAGTGAACCATATATACAATTCCTATACATACCTATTATAAAATTTAATTGATAAATTACAAACAATAAGTTGGAAATTATCACTTTTTTACTGAGGGAAAGCACATCACAGCTTCTCTTTGGCTTTGAAGAACTTCCACCAGCACTACTTTTGCAAAATTAAGGGTTATTTTCGGGCCACGGTAAACAGCGGATAACTGAAAGCGCGGATACCAGATCCATGGATACGGGAGTCCTACTGCAGTTAATGCCACAAATGAATAAAAGAAGGGATACTGAAGATTCGTTCAGTGGAAGGTGTTGGAAAGCTACAAATAAAAATAAAGAAATTACTTGGAAACAATATAGGAAGCAGGACAATCCAGAGACGTATCAGATGTAAACAAGCCACAATACACAAAGCTAAAGAGGATAGAAAAAAGGAACTCTGAAAAGGAAATACAGTGGACCCCCAGAAATCAAACATTTGCTGTTACCAAACGAATTTATTCCCATAAGGAATGATGTAAATTAGATTAGTCAGTTTCAGACCCCCAAAAATACACCTATAAAAGCACTTATAATAATAAACTTACATAAAAGGGCAAGTTGGGAGTGTTTTTGATTTTTGAGGGTCCACTGTATTAGACAAGAGCAAGATGAAACAAAATATTTTTTTTTCATGTTTGTAAAAAGTAAACTAAATACAGTGGTACCCCAACTTACGATGGTCCCCAAACACACCCTTTTATGTAAGTTTATTTTTTTAAATGCTTTTGTAAGTGTAATTTTGGGGGTCTAAAAGGACTAGTCTATTTTACATCATTTCTTATGGAGATAAATTCGTTTGGTAATGGCACTTGAACAGCATTCTGGAATGAAAAAATATCGTAAGTCGGGGTACCACTGTATTAGACAAAATACTAATAATTAGGTATAGCAACACAAAATACTAATAATTAGGGACAGCAACACAAAATATTAATTAGGATAGTAGTGCACTCACTGAAGACAGCAGCAGTGCCAGAATTTCTAAACTAAGGAAGGGAGGCTAGAAGACTGTTTTGATGTAGCATTATCATTACTATTTTTATTTGGGGGATAAGGGAATTTTGGGAGGGATGAAGCACCCTCAAGCCCTCAGTTTGTGCCAACCCATGACTGAAAAGTAGGAAAGGTGGGAGTTATTAAGTAGAAAGTTTCAGAGCATATTTATAAAACAAGATATTTTATATGTAACAGATTTCAAACCCATACAAATAATTGAGTTATAGGATACTGAGATAACTGAAGTAGTAAAGAAGTTATTATTCCTTGCTGATAAAAATGAGTTATCCCCTTTGGAAATATTTTATGATTTCACTTCAGGAAGGAAAATTGGCAGAGAAATGGAAGATAACACACATTGTGCCAATATTTAAAAGAAAGTGATAGGGAAAACACTTTAAACTAAAGACCAGTTTCACTGACAAGTACAGTAGAACCCCGTATCTGTGGAGATACGTTCCAAGGACCTACTGTGGATAACGAAAATGTAGATAGTAGCAAACCCTATAGTGGTCCCTCGTGTTTTGGTCATAATCTGTTCCAGGAGCTAGAGCTTAACACGAATTACTCGAAACCTTATTTCCCACAAGAAATAATGTAAATACAATTAATCCATTCCACCCAAAAATATTCACAAAAAATTCATTTTTTTAAATAAATACTATAGTTTTACATACACAAACTAACATTATTAACACAAAATAATAATAAATACATAAATAATAAAAACGAAAGCCTGTATTTGTTTTACATGTTGGTAGGATTGCTGGTGTCTTTTTTCTGTCTCATAAACATGCAAGATTTCAGGTATGTCTTGTTACTTCTACTTACACTTTGGTCACACTACACATTGATGTACAAGCATATGTATATACACACACCCCTCTGGGTTTTCTTCTATTTTCTTACTAGTTCTTGTTCTTATTTCCTCTTATCTCCATGGGGAAGTGGAACAGAATTCTTCCTCCGTAAGCCATGCGTGTCATAAGAGGCGACTAAAATGCCGGGTGCAAGGGGCTAGTAACCCCTTCTCCTGTATATATTACTAAATGTAAAAGGAGAAACTTTCGTTTTTTCTTTTGGGCCACCCTGCTTCGGTGGGAAACGGCCGACGTGTTGAAAGAAAGAAAGACATAAATAATAAATAACATTTACAGTGGTACCTCGACTTACGATATTTTTTCATTCCAGAATGCTGTTCAAGTGCCATTACCAAACGAATTTATCTCCTTAAGAAATAATGTAAAATAGACTAGTCTGTTTAGACCCCTAAAAGTACACTTACAAAAGCATTTAAAAAAATAAACTTACATAAAAGGGTGTGTTTGGGGACCATCGTAAGTCGAGGTACCACTGTACTTACCTTTATTGAAGAGAGTTGCTGGCATCTGGAAGATAGGGAGGAGGACAGGGAAAGGGGTTAGTGTTTAGAAGAGGAATCCCCACTCCTTGCATGCCTGCTACACTCCCTGCATGCCTGCTACACTCCCTGCATTCCTGCTACACTCCCTGCATGCCTGCTACACTCCCTGCATGCCTGCTACACTCCCTGCATGCCTGCTACACTCCCTGCATGCCTGCTACACTCCCTGCATGCCTGCTACACTCCCTGCATGCCTGCTACACTCCCTGCATGCCTGCTACACTCCCTGCATGCCTGCTACACTCCCTGCATGCCTGCTACACTCCCTGCATGCCTGCTACACTCCCTGCATGCCTGCTACACTCCCTGCATGCCTGCTACACTCCCTGCATGCCTGCTACACTCCCTGCATGCCTGCTACACTCCCTGCATGCCTGCTACACTCCCTGCATGAATGCTACACTCCCTGCATGAATGCTACACTCCCTGCATGAATGCTACACTCCCTGCATGAATGCTACCATTGGGGTGCAACTAGGAAGCTTCTTTGGACCCATGGTGACTTATTTCACAATGACAATCACTAAACCAGCAATAAACAGAATAAATTTATTGTGAAATGTTTGAAAGAGCGCGCTGGGTAATGTTCTCTCAATGGTAAACAACGCTACACTGGCGTCCTGCGCGGCGAGGTGCGCAAGCGCGGGAAGGCGGACAGGTCTGGTACGGACCGATACACGAGTAAATGGCCGATACACGAAAAAAACATTGACCGAAAAAAGCACTCGAAACACGAAAAAAAAACGATATTCGGAATCACCGAAACACGAGGGACCACTGTATATAAGTCCTATACATACATATTATAAAGTTTAATTGATAAATTATCCACAATAAGTGGAGAATTATCACTTTTTCACTGATGGGAAGCACTTCATGGCTTCTCTTAGAATTTGGAGAACTGCCAGCTTGTCTACTTTTGTGCTTTGGGGCCATTATTTTGCAGAATTAAGAGGTATTTTTGGGTCACAGTAAATGGTGGATAACTAAAACCGCAAATACCGAATCAGTGGATACAGGGATTTTATTGTAAAAAAATTGGAAAAAGTCGTTGGAGAAAAGTGAATGTAAAACTTAGGGAACAACCTATTGATAAGTACTGTAATTCGTCTTTCAGTCTGGAAATTCTTTCATATCAAATCTGTTAATCTATTATGAGCATCACACATTGTTGAAGAACAGAATTTATGGTAGATTATAATTAGCTAGATTTTAAGAACATCTTTGATAGTTCCCCATAAGAGACTAATTTGGAGACTTCAAAACTTAGGAAGAATAAAAGGTAAATTATTAAAATGGACGAGAAACTTTTTGGCAGGGCTGCCATGGATATCACTTGGGTAGCTACCCATTTACCCACCCAGGCCAGGCCTGACCTAGCACCTTAACTCAAAATGCTATTATGCAGATATACAGTGGTACCTCGGGTTATGAGCTTAATTCGTTAAAGAAGGTTGTTCAAGTGCCAATACCGAACGAAGTTGTTCCCATAAGGAATAATGTAAATTAGATTAATCCGTTTCAGACCCCCAAAAATACTTACAAAAGCACTTACAAAAATACACTTACATAATTGTTCGAGTTGGGAGCTGTTCATATGCCGAGGTACCACTGTATGTATATATCATGTATGTACTATAATAGAAATAAGAGAAAAATACGGCCACACGAAGTATACACATACTATGATAATCAACACATTAAAAAACAAAGCAGGTGACCTAAATAACTTACCACCTTTTATATACAAAAAAGCCTCTCAAGTTCTCTCACCAATTATTGCAACACTCTTTAACAAATCCATCGAATCCTCTACCTTCCCATCAATACTCAAAATAGCGAGGGTCACCCCCATACATAAAGGAGGAGATCAAACAGACCTGAATAACTACAGGCTGATATCTAACTTACAAATATATTCCTACCTCACCTCCAACAACGTACTCAACCACTGTCAATTTGGATTCAGGCCTAATAAAAATACAAATGATGCCATTATACACATGTTAGAAATAATTTACACCGCTCTTGAGAAAAAAGAAATCCCAGTGGGAATCTTCATTGATTTACGTAAAGCTTTTGATACAGTTGACCATGATCTGTTACACCTAAAATTATCACACTATGGTATAAGAGGGCACTCCCTCAACTACCTAAAATCATACCTTAGCAACAGAAACCAATACAGTGGTACCTCGGTTAACGATATTTTTTCATTCCAGAATGCTGTTCAAGTGCCATTACCAAACGAATTTATCCCCATAAGGAATAATGTAAAATAGACTAGTCCTTTTAGACCCCCAAAAATACACTTACAAAAGCATTTAAAAAAATAAACTTACATAAAAGGGCGAGTTTGGGGACCATTGTTAACCGAGGTACCACTGTATGTGTACACAAATAGAGCTAGCTCTACCGCGCAAACTATTACAGTAGGTGTCCCACAGGGAAGTGTTCTTGGCCCACTTCTCTTTCTCATTTACATTAACGACCTACCAAATGCATCTCAACTACTCAAACCCATACTACAGTGGACCCCCGAGTTTCGTAAACCCCGGAAATAGTACATTTATGTAAGTATAATATTGTAAGTGCTTGTGGAAAAGTATTTTTGGGGGTCTGAAATAGACTAACCTACGTGACATTTTTCCTTAAGGGAGTAAATTCGTTCGGTAATGGCACTTGAGCAGACTTCAGGAGTGAAGTTTTTACGAAACTCGGGGGTCCACTGTATTTGCAGATGACACTACATACGTTATCTCGCACCCAAGCCCAGACATATTAGCCAACACTGTAAATACTGAATTGCAGAAAATATCTACCTGGATGATGACCAACAAACTTACTCTCAATATTGATAAAACCTATTTTATCCAGTTTGGGAACAGAGCTACAAACGCACCACTTAACATAATGATAAACGGGTTCCCTATCACAAAACTCACAGAGGGAAAATTCTTAGGAATCCATCTTGACAGTGGCCTCAAATTTCATACACATATACAACAAATTTCCAAGAAAGTCTCAAGGACCGTGGGAATACTATCCAAGATACGGTACTATGTTCCACAACCAGCTCTCCTTACCGTATATCACTCACTCATTTACCCCTACCTCACTTATGGAATCTGCGCATGGGGCTCTACATCAATAACTAATCTCAGACCACTAATAACACAACAAAAGGCAGCAGTTAGAATGATAACACATTCACACTCCAGACAACATACTCCACCAATTTTCAAAAATCTAAACTTACTCACCATACAAGACATTCATACTTTTTACTGTGCCTACTACATACATAGAAAACACTATGCAAATATTAACCCACCACTCAAACTTCTCCTTACCAATTTTAACAGGACACATGACCATAACACTAGACACAGATCACTCCTCGATGTTCCCCGTGTCCATCTAACACTATGTAAAAACTCAATGCATATAAAAGGCACGAAAATTTGGAATTCATTACCTGTCATTGCCAAAGAAACCCTGCCTGTACCCCAATTCAAAAAGATGCTAAAAAACCACCTTCTCACCCAAACCTAAATGCTCAATATCAAACATTCCCAACAAAGTAGAATAATCACTTAAATGTAAAAACCTGTTATGAATAATACATACATTGATATGTTCAACTTATATTCAAACTTTATAACATAGATACACAATTATAGTTATTATATACATTATCAAACATAATTTTTTACCATGTAGTCTAAGTAGTCCTAAGAATGCCCGCAATGTGCAGCATATTAGGGGCTTTTGGCATGTACATCTCTTTTATACCTATGTATCATGTAAACCCAACAATGTATCTTTGTACCATGTCTAAATAAAGTATTACAGTGGACCCTCGCTATTCGAACACTCCAAAACTCACCCTTTTATGTAAATTTATTATTGTAAGTGCTTTTATAAGTGTATTTTTGGGGTGTGAATTGGACTAATCTAATTTACATCATTCCTTATGGGAATAAATTTGTTTGGTAACAGCACTTGAACAGCATTCTGGAATGAGGGTGAGTTTTGGAATGCTCAAATAGCGAGGGTCCACTGTATTATTATTATTATTATTATGATAAAACATTGAGTGTCAGACAGAGAGGAGGACCCATGAGTTATTATTAACACACAATTTTCAACGGAAGATCATACAGCCCAGTTGATCAGGCTCTGATCCACCACGGGGCCTGATCACAGATCAGGCCTCGAGATTATTGATTCCCGAAACCCTTTCCAAGTACAGTGGTCCCCCGAGTAACGAACACCCAGGAAATCGTACAATTATGTAAGTATAATATTGTAAGTGCTTATGGAAGTGTATTTTTGGGGGCCTGAAATAGACTAACCTATGTGACATTATTCCTTAAGGGAGTAAATTTGTTCGGTAATGGCACTTGAGCAGGCTTCTGGAATGAAGTTTTTTTGTTACTCGGGGGTCCACTGTATACTCCGGGTAAAAATAAACTTGAGAAACTCGTATGCTACACTAGCAAATTATAAAATGGCTTTTAAATAGATGGAGAAATGTTAAAACAAGTGTTTATAACATATATTAGGCCAAAAATTGGAATGTGTTGCAGAGTTGTAGAACCCACACCTTGAAAAAATCCATAAATAAATTAGAGAAAGTCCAAAGAAGAGCTACAAAGTTAATTACCAGAGTTTAAATATATGAAGAACAATAAGGCACAATACCGTGACTAGAACAATACACAAATAACCCACACACAAGATGATGTTTTGGTCCGACTTGTGGGGTTACTTGGGTATTAAAATGTATGAGCTATAATGAAAAGCTGAAAGCATTAAACATCCCACAGTGGCCAGTAAGAGAGAGATGGGACATGATAACCACATATAAAAAGTCATGAAGGATTATAAAGAGGATTTTGTACTTGCAACAGGGATAACAAGAGACCACAGTTGCAAATTGAGAAAAAAGTGGAGCCAAAAAAATATAAGAAGTTATTCTTCACAGTACAGCTCAATGGAATGAATTATGAGAAGATGTAATAAGTGCTTCATCCATTGGAAAATAAAAAAGTAATAAATTACTGAAAATGGAACACAAGAATAGCTCTGCTCCTGTAATACAAATAAGGAATTGCAAGTGTGTGCACACAAAAAACATAAGCACAAGCATCTACACACATGAATATACAAGTGTGTGTGTGCACACAAGAACAACCCCAAAGCTCTGCTTCAGTAACTAGAAACTAATCATGCATGTACATCACTCTGTCTAAAAACTAAAGGCATGCCCATGAGTTTTAGCCCACCCCAAGCAAAATCAGTTAAGAATAATACACAAATAGCCCACACATAGGAGAAACAAACTTATGATGACGTTTCGGTCTGACTTGGAGCATTAACTAATCACGCTAGTGTGTGACCATTTAATGTGTGGGTTATTTGTGTATTGTTCAGGTCACGGTACTCTGCCTTTTAATCTTCGGTTGGAATACACTCACTGTCAGCAGAGGTCTGGCAGGGTATGTTGATGGTTTCCCCTTCCTTGGCCACCAGGTGCTGAGGTCCCACTGGAAAGTCGGGAGGTTCTCCATACTCGACAGGTTCCTCCGCATACTCATAGTCATCGTAAGTACTCTCCTCAGGCTCAGGGTGTGCAAGGCCTGTGAAGGAAAGAGAAAGAGGTAAGAATAGAAAGGCAGCTGGTACAGCTGTGAGGAAGATAGTGTTGTAATGCCTAAATTTGTTGTTTGTATACCTTTAATGTCCTTATATATAAGAAAATAATAATTATTGTCATGGTTATGTTCTGCATAACCATGGGCTTTCTGAATGCACAAATAAATGTCACCCATCTCTGTACAAATATTGTATTATGTGGAAATAAATCTTTGACTTTTGAGGAGGGATGGAAGGAGAAAGTAGGGAGTCAGTAGGTGTGGAGAGGAAGGTGGTGAGGGAAAATGAGATTGTAGGTTATATTTGCTACTTAAAATGTAGTTGGTGGTTTCTAGACAGCATGACATTACTAATAGTAATCAAATAAAGAAAAATTTATAGTAGTTAACAACTTCTCTGTGAAATTCTGTCATAATTTTACACTTTTCAATATACGTACTGTATATAACCTACGTAAATCATGAAACATGTAACCATTCCTTGTGTAAAATAAGTTCAGTACTCTACCTTTATTTAGGTTAGACCATACACTGAGGGATGTCTCGTGCCTGGACCAAATGTGAACAAAGACAAATGGAGTTTTCAGGTTATTACATAACCTAACCAAACAACATTACATTACCTTACCTAACCTAACATTAACTAATCGATACCAGAGCGATTTTCATAATCTCCCAAAATAAAAATTTGCACAAGAAATACTGTACAGTCATCCCTCGGTTTTCGATTTTAATCCGTTCCAGATGGATCGGCTAAAACCAAAATCGGCGAAAACCAAAACTATTTTCCCCATAAGAAATAATGGAAATTCAATTAATCCGTTTCAGAAACCCAGAAGTTTGGAAAAATTTTTTTTGGGGGGCCTTAAAGATAGATTTACATGCACAAATGAATGAACTGAATGTGGCACTTACCTTTATTGAAGACTGATGTTGCTGGATGGGAGAGAGGGAAGATGGGAGAGGGAAGAGACCCTAATTTTTGGAAGGGGAATCCCCCTCCATAAGGACTCTAGGTACCAAGTCCTTATCCGGGGTCACTTCCCTGCATGCCTGCTACACTCCCTCCCTGCCTGCTACACTCCCTCCCTGCCTGCTACACTCCCTCCCTGCCTGCTACACTCCCTCCCTGCCTGCTACACTCCCTGCATACCTGCTACACTCCCTGCATACCTGCTACACTCCCTGCATACCTGCTACACTCCCTGCATACCTGCTACACTCCCTGCATACCTGCTACACTCCCTGCATACCTGCTACACTCCCTGCATACCTGCTACACTCCCTGCATACCTGTTACACTCCCTGCATACATGCTACACTCCCTGCATACCTGTTACACTCCCTGCATACATGCTACACTCCCTGCATACCTGTTACACTCCCTGCATACCTGCTACACTCCTGCATACCTGCTACACTCCCTGCATACCTGCTACACTCCCTGCATACCTGCTACACTCCCTGCATGCCTGCTACACTCCCTGCATGCCTGCTACACTCCCTGCATTCATGCTACACTCCCTGCATACCTTCTACACTCCCTGCATGCCTGCTACACTCCCTGCATGCCTGCTACACTCCCTGCATTCATGCTACACTCCCTGCATACCTGCTACACTCCCTGCATACCTGTTACACTCCCTGCATACATGCTACACTCCCTGCATACCTGTTACACTCCCTGCATACATGCTACACTCCCTGCATACCTGTTACACTCCCTGCATACATGCTACACTCCCTGCATACCTGTTACACTCCCTGCATACATGCTACACTCCCTGCATACCTGTTACACTCCCTGCATACATGCTACACTCCTGCATACCTGCTACACTCCCTGCATGAATGCTACACTCCCTGCATGCCTGCTACACTCCCTGCATTCCTGCTACACTCCCTGCATGCATGCTACACTCCCTGCATGCCTGCAACACTCTTAAACTCCATCGTGTTTCTCACTTTCACTATCATATTTTTCTATTATTTCTTCATTTCTACAGTGTTCCTCACTTTCTTTACCAAAGAAGTGGCACTAGGAGCTTTCTTTGGGCCCATGGTAGCTTATTTAGTAGTCACACACAATAATCAAGGCCCAAAAACAATGAATTGTTAATAAATGTTTTGTATAAACTCCTGGTGTGATGTTCACTCAAGCGTAAACAATGCTAGACTGCGTGACAATGTGCGTGGGTGGCGGGCCTACGGCCTTTGTATGTGCGCGGCACTGGTGGACAGGTCCCATACGGTCGGCGAAAACTAAAACAATCGGCGAAAACTAAGACAAATTTCCCCTGAAAAAAGTCAGCGAAAACCAAAATCGGCGAAAACTGGGACAAGCGAAAACCAAGGGATGACTGTACTTACTTATTCCATGATGTACACAGGCTGTTTGTTATTAAATGTGTAAAATAATGTCTATGTTCTGTAGAGTAGTATTCAGCAACTGTCGCTGTATAGAGAAAACGTCCTTGGAGATAAACTAAGGGTTGAAGTTCCCTCTATAATGATTATGAAAGATCGTGTATTTTTATTCATAAATGCATAAACTGTTTCTATAATGTTGGAAGTATTTGCTTCCAACATTAATGTTGGAAGCATTTGCTTCCAACATTAAATGTTGTTGCTGTCTCAATTTATTACCAGCATTATCAGCCTGCCTCAGTATCATGACTAATTTAAGGTCATAATAAAGAAACTAGCAAAAATAAATCAAAACAATTTTAAGCATTACATGTATTTGTATTGTACAAACCAGGACAAGGGCCCCAATGGAAATAAGTCACCTTGTCTGACTTTTTAGGGTTATCCTATGCTGAAGGTGCTTTACTCTCTGGGCACAAACTACCAGGATTACACCCTTTAAGGAGGATGCCTTTTTACAATGAAAGGTGTATGTCTCTCAGTATGTATATATATATAGTACAGAGTTTACCTTAATCTGTATACAGTGGTACCTCTACTTACGAGCAGTTCAAAACTCGAACAATTATGTAAGTGTATTTTTGTAGGTGCTTTTGTAAGTGTATTTTTGGGGGTCTGAAATGGATTTTTAGGTGTATGATAGGGGGGCAATGTGGCAGATGTTGTAGGTGTATGGAATAGGAGGTAGGTTACTGAAAGCAGTGAAGAGTTTTTATGAGGATAGTGAGGCTCAGGTTAGAGTGTGTAGGAGAGAGGGAGATTATTTCCCAGTAAAAGTGGGCCTTAGACAAGGATGTGTGATGTCACCGTGGGGTTAAAAGATAAAGAATCAAATACAAAGTGGGAGTTGTCACAGTTGCTTTTTGCTGATGACACTGTGCTTTTGGGAGATTCTGAAGAGAAGTTGCAGAGGTTGGTGGATGAATTTGGTAGGGTATGTAAAAGAAGAAAATTTAAAGTGAATATATAAAATAGGTAGTAGGTTGGTAGACAGCAACCACCCAGGGAGGTACTACCGTCCTGCCAGGTGACTGTGAAACAGAAACCTGAAACTGTTTTACATGATGGTAGGATTGCTGGTGTCTTTTTTCTGTCTCATAAACACGCTGGATAACAGGTATATCTAGCTACTTCTACTTACACTTTAGGTCACACTACACTGGCATACACATGCATATATATACATACACACATCTAGGTTTTTCTTCTTTTTCTTAATAGCTCTTGTTCCTTTTATTTTCTCTATTGTCCATGGGGAAGTGGAAAAGAATCTTTCCTCCGTAAGCCATGCGTGTCGTATGAGGCGACTAAGATGCCGGGAGCAATGGGCTAGTAACCCTTCTCCTGTACAAATCTACTAAAAACGAGAAGAAGAAAAACTTTATAAAATTGGGTTGTCTGAATGTGCGTGGATGTAGTGCGGATGATAAGAAAGAGATGATTGCCGATGTTATGAATGAAAAGAAGTTGGATGTCCTGGCCCTAAGCGAAACAAAGCTGAAGGGGGTAGGCGAGTTTCAGTGGGGAGAAATAAATGGGATTAAGTCAGGAGTATCTGAGAGAGTTAGAGCTAAGGAAGGGGTAGCAATAATGTTGAAGGATCAGTTATGGAAGGAAAAGAGGGAATATAAATGTGTAAATTCAAGGATTATGTGGATTAAAATAAGGGTCGGATGCGAAAAGTGGGTCATAATAAGCGTGTATGCACCTGGAGAAGAGAGGAGTGTAGAGGAGAGAGAGAGATTTTGGGAGATGTTAGCGAATGTATAGGAACTTTTGAACCAAATGAGAGAGTAATTGTGGTAGGGGACCTAAATGCTAAAGTGGGAGAAACATGCAGAGAGGGTGTAGTAGGTAAGTTTGGGGTGCCAGGTGTAAATGATAATGGGAGCCCTTTTATTGAACTTTGTATAGAAAGGGTTTAGTTATAGGTAATACATATTTTAAGAAAAAGAGGATAAATAAGTATACAAGATATGATGTAGGGCGTAATGACAGTAGTTTGTTGGACTATGTATTGATAGATAAAAGACTGTTGAGTAGACTTCAGGATGTACATGTTTATAGAGGGGCTACAGATATATCAGATCACTTTTTAGTTATAGCTACAGTGGGAGTAAAAGGTAGATGGGATACAAGGAAAATAGAATCAGTAAGTAAAAGAGAGGTGAAGGTTTATAAACTAAAAGAGGAGGCAGTTAGGGTAAGATATAAACAACTATTGGAGGATAGATGGGCTAGTGAGAGTGTAGGCAATGGGGTCGAAAATGTATGGGGTAGATTTAAAAATGTAGTGTTAGAGTGTTCAGCAGAAGTTTGTGGTTACAGGCGAGTGGGTGCGGAGGGAAGAGGAGCGATTGGTGGAATGATGATGTAAAGAGAGTAGTAAGGGAGAAAAAGTTAGCATATGAGAGGTTTTTACAAAGTAGAAGTGATGCAAGGAGGGAAGAGTATATGGAGAGAAAAGAGAGGTTAAAAGAGTGGTGAAGCAATGTAAAAGAGAGCAGATGAGAGAGTGGGTGAGATGTTATCAGCAAATTTTGTTGAAAATAAGAAAAAGTTTTGGAATGAGATTAATAAGTTGAGGAAGCCTAGAGAACAAATGGATTTGACAGTTAAAAATAGGAGAGGAGAGTTATTAAATGGAGAGTTAGAGGTATCGGGAAGATGGAGAGAATATTTTGAGGATTTGTTAAATGTTGATGAAGACAGGGAAGCTGTGATTTCGTGTGTAGGGCAGGAGGAATAACATCTTGTAGGAGTGTGGAAGAGCCAGTTGTGGGTGTAGGGAAGTTCGTGAGGCAGTGGGTAGAATGAAAGGGGTAAGGCAGCTGGGATTGATGGGATAAAGATAGAAATGTTAAAAGCAGGTGGGGATATAATTTTGGAGTGGTTGGTGCTATTATTTAATAAATGTATGGAAGAGGGTAAGGTACCTGGGGATTGGCAGAGAGCGTGTATTGTTCCTTTGTATAAAGGCAAAGGGACAAAAGAGAGTGCAAAAATTATAGGGAATAAGTCTGTTGAGTGTACCTGGTAAAGTGTATGGTAGAGTTATTATTGAAAGAATTAAGAGTAAAACAGAAAGCAGGATAGCAGATGAACAAGGGGGCTTTAGGAAGGGTAGGGGTGTGTAGACCAAGTGTTTACAGTGAAACATATAGGTGAACAGTATTTGGATAGGGGTAAAGATGTTTTTGTGGCATTTATGGATTTGGAAAAGGCGTATGATAGGGTAGATAGGGGGCAATGTGGCAGATGTTGCAGGTGTATGGAATAGGAGGAAGGTTACTGAAAGCAGTGAAGAGTTTTTATGAGGATAGTGAGGCTCAGGTTAGAGTGTGTAGGAGGGAAGGGGACTATTTCCCAGTAAAAGTGGGCCTTAGACAAGGATGTGTGATGTCACCGTGGTTGTTCAATATATTTATAGATGGGGTTGTAAGAGAAGTGAATGCGAGGGTCTTGGCAAGAGGTGTTGGGCTAAAAGATAAAGAAGCAAATACAAAGTGGGAGTTGTCACAGTTGCTTTTTGCTGATGACACTGTGCTTTTGGGAGATTCTGAAGAGAAGCTGCAGAGGTTGGTGGATGAATTTGGTAGGGTGTGAAAAAGAAGAAAATTGAAAGTGAATATAGGAAAGAGTAAGGTGATGAGGATAACAAAAAGAATAGGTGACGAAAGATTGGATATCAGATTGGAGGGAGAGAGTATGGAGGAGGTGAATGTATTCAGATATTTGGGAGTGGACATGTCGGCGGATGGGTCTATGAAGGATGAGGTGAATCATAGAATTGATGAGGGAAAAGGGTGAGTGGAGCACTTCGGATCTGTGGAGACAAAGAACCTTGTCCATGGAAGTAAAGAGGGAATGTATGAGAGTATAGTTATACCAACGCTCTTATATGGGTGTGAAGCATGGGTGATGAATGTTGCAACGAGGAGAAGGCTGGAGGCAGTGGAGATGTCATGTCTGAGGTCAATGTGTGGTGTGAATATAATGCAGAGAATTCGGAGTTTGGAAATTAGGAGGAGGTGCGGGATTACCAAAACGATTGTCCAGAGAGCTGAGGAGGGGTTGTTGAGGTGGTTTGGACATGTAGAGAGAATGGAACGAGACAGAGTGACTTCGAGAGTGTATAAATCTGTAGTGGAGGGAAGGCGGGTAGGGTCGGCCTAGGAAAGGTTGGAGGGAGGGGTAAAGGAAGTTTTGTGTGCGAGGGCTTGGATTTCCAGCAAGCATGTGTGAGCGTGTTTGATAGGAGTGAATGGAGGCATATGGTTTTAATACTTGACGTGCTGTTGGAGTGTGAGCAAAGTAACATTTATGAAGGGATTCAGGGAAACCGGCAGGCCGGACTTGAGTTCTGGAGATGGGAAGTACAGTGCCGGCACTCTGAAGGAGGGGTGTAAATGTTGCAGTTTTATAACTGTAGTGTAAAGCACCCTTCTGGCAAGACAGTGATGGAGTGAATGATGATGAAAGTTTTTCTTTTTCGGGCCACCCTGCCTTGGTGGGAATCGGCCGATGTGTTAATAAAAAAAATAAAAATATAAAATAAGATAAGATTTCTTCGGATTTTTAACCCCGGAGGGTTAGCCACCCAGGATAACCCAAGAAAGTCAGTGCGTCATCGAGGACTGTCAGTCTTATTTCCATTGGGGTCCTTAATCTTGTCCCCCAGGATGCGACCCACACCAGTCGACTAACAACCCAGGTACCTATTTGCTGCTAGGTGAACATGACAACAGGTGTAAGGAAACACGTCAAAATGTTTCCACCCACCGGGAATCGAACCCGGGCCCTCCGTGTGTGAAGCAAGAGCTCAAGCCACCAGACCACCGAGTAAGGTGATGAGGATAACAAAAAGATTAGGTGATGAAAGATTGGATATCAGATTGGAGGGAGAGAGTATGGAGGAGGTGAATGTATTCAGATATTTAGTTGTGGGCATGTCAGGAGATGGGTCTATGAAGGATGAGGTGAATCATAGAATTGATGAGGGGAAAAGGGTGAGTGGTGCACTTCGGCGTCTGTGGAGACAAAGAACTTTGTCCATGGAAGTAAAGAGGGGAATGTATGAGAGTATAGTTATACCAACACTCTTATATAGGTGTGAAGCATGGGTGATGAATGTTGCAATGAGGAGAAGGCTGGAGGCAGAGGAGATGTCATGTCTGAGGTCAATGTGTGGTGTGAATATAATGCAGAGAATTCGGAGTTTGGAAATTAGGAGGAGGTGTGGGATTACCAAAACTATTATCCAGAGGGCTGAGGAGGGGTTGTTGAGGTGGTTAGGACATGTAGAGAGAATGGAACGAAACAGAATGACTTCGAGAGTGTATAAATCTGTAGTGGAGGGAAGGCGGGGTAGGGGTCGGCCTAGGAAAGGTTGGAGGGAGGGGGTAAAGGAGGTTTTGTGTACGAAGGGCTTGGACTTCCAGCAAGCATGCATGAGCGTATTTGATAGGAGTGAATGGAGACAAATGGTTTTTAATACTTGATGTGCTGTTGGAATGTGAGCAACATTTATGAAGGGATTCAGGGAAACCGGCAGGCCGGACTTGAGTCCTGGAGATGAGAAGTACAGTGTCTGCACCCTGAAGGAGGGGTGTTAATGTTGCAGTTTTATAACTGTAGTGGAAAGCACCCCTCTGGCAAGACAGTGATGGAGTGAATGATGATGAAAGTTTTTCTTTTTCGGGCCACCCTGCCTTGGTGGGAATCGGCCGATGTGTTAATAAAATAAAAAGTTTGATTTTTCCTTAATTTTTTGCTGGCCCTCAAAACCTTCAACACCACCAAATGGTACTAGCATCAAACTCTTGCTTATTTCTGCCAGGAAACTCCTACAAACCTCAAACCCGAAAAAAAAGATGACTCGCATATCACCACAAGTTTCAATAAGGAGTTACACATAATACACGAGTTAAATACCTGAAATTTACACTGAAACCTGGGAGCACCCCACATGTTGATCTCATGAGGTCGTGTTTCCTTGACACCTGCTGTCCATGTTCACCTAGCAGTAAAATAGGTACCTGGGTGTTAGTCGACTGGTGTGGGTAGCATCCTGGGTCAAAATTGACCTAATTTGCCCGAAATGCTCTGCTTAACAAGGGGCTTTCTATATAGTAGTATATCATTGATGTCATCTAGGCCCGTATACCTTGTACATGTACTTGTAGAAATAAAGATTATTATTATTATTATATTATATTTTATTACATTATTATTATTATTATTATTATTATTTTTGTATTATATTTTATTACATTATTATTATTATTGTTCTTTTGATTATAATAATATTTTATATTATATTATATTTTATATATTATTTTATTATTATTATTATTATTATTATTATTTTACAATTATTATATTTTAATTGTTATTATTATTATTAATATTATTATTATTATTCTTTTTAAGTAATTCACAAGTATGTTACTATGCAGGATATTCATAATTATCCCAAAATAGTGTAAGTGTTCCTAAATAAACTTACTTATCTACTTAATTATTCACATAAGTGCTAAACCCGTGGGAGTCATACAACGCCTGGGGAATGGGAGGCAATCGGGTTTGATCCAAAAGAAGGGAGTGGCCAGGTCCAATTCGCTGGATCAAGAGGCGGGGCCTCCATTTTACAATATTTCATTTTAAAAATTCAGTACACTAAAACTGTGTAATAGTGTAACTTCTTTCTTGCAGTCCAAGATGCAATCCACTTACTTTCTTGTTTTATCTGAGAGAGATAGAGATAAAGAGAGAGATAGATAAAACATCATTTCATCTGAGATCATTTATTCCCAGGATGACTCGAGTCTGGAACATGTTCTTAGAGCACAATGACAATTAAATAATGTCAGACGACCAAATGAAATCTCTGGCCCACAGATGGCTCCAACTTCATCCTCTTCCATATTTGTAAGTCTCTTAACAATAAAAGGGCTTTCAAATAAGCTGATGTAGGTAAGAGCTCTTACCTTGTAAATAAGTTAGGAACCCCTTACTTAACCTTGTGAGAACCTGTGTAAAGAGAGAGAGAGAGAGAGAGAGAGAGAGAGAGAGAGAGAGAGAGAGGGGGGAAGAGGAACCCGTCACATGACACAGCTCACTAACAAATCCTGCTAACATTACCAAATACATTTTTCGCCTCACTTCCTGGAAAATCCTCCAACTTTGTTGATGTACTTGTGTTTATGTTCAATATAGCTTTGTCTTCGTTACCTACGTTCTCTCATTTATTTTATCTATGTGTTTTCTTCTCTCTTTTTTCTTCAATGATTCACCAGTTTGTTATTTTTCTTTTCTGCTTTCATATACGTATTTGTAAATTTTCGTGACTACGTTGTGTAATACATTTTAATCTATTACGTTTAGCTGTGTCCCATCCCGGCCACAATTTTGATTAACGAGAAATGCTAAAGCCGTAGGGGTCATATATAGGGGGAGTTTGGAAGTAAACAGGTTTCATCAGAGAGGCGGCATCAATTCTTGGATCAAGAAGTCTTCATCTGTTTCCAGAGTTTAACCCACCTCCTTCAAAGACTTGCTCGAGTCAATTTCGTGGTGGTCGTCTCACAAGGACTTGTGTTTGAGTAAGATCAATCAAGAGGTCGACTCTCTCACGATTCCAACAGCTGCCGTAATGACTGTTAATCACTCCTTCTAAGAGTGCAGGCACTGCCCTTTTTACCTCCATGATCTGAGTCCTGCTAACCGGTTTTTCTGAATTCCTTCATAAATGTTATCTTGCTCTCACCCCAACAACGTGGCCACAATAAGCAGCGTCTTACTGTGGTTTTCAGTCTTTTCCTACTCATGCAGCCCGGCCTGGGGCCAGGCTTCTTCATTGCCTGTCTGGTCAGCTAGGCTGTTGCTGCTGGCCTCCCGCTGGCCAACATATAATGACCGCCACTCTTCGTTGGCCCTAACCTGCCTGTACCATTCCACTATCCAGGTCGTTCCCTTTTCTGACTACTGAGGCTGAAGAAATACATCCTAACATCCCTGTGACTGTTTTCAACTTCCAGCTATGTCCTCAAATTCCTGTTTTCAGCCTCTTGAATAATTTGTCCCTCAGTATTTTGTACGTTGTTATCATATCACCCCTAGTGTGTGTTACTTACCATTTTGTCCTAGGCACATGTCAATTAGATACTAGGCCTGTTGTATATATGTGTGTGTGTATGTGTATGTAAGGAAACACTTCGAAATGTTTCTGCCCCACCGGGAATTGAACCCGGCCCTCCGTGCGTGAAGCAAGAGCTTTACCCACTAGGCCACTGGGGGCTGTGTGTGTGTGTACTTACCTATTTATGGTTGCAGGGGTCGAGTTTTAGCTCCTGGCCCCGCCTGTGTGTGTACTCACCTATTTGTGGTTGCAGGGGTAGAATCACAGCTGTACTCAACGAACTGTACTCTCCTAATTGTGGCTGCAGGGGTCAATTCATAGCCCAACTGTGTTAGTTACCATTTTGTCCTAGGCACATGTCGATTAGACACTAGGCCTGTTGTATATATGTGTGTGTGTGTGTGTGTGTAAGGAAACACTTCGAAATGTTTAGGCCCCGCCGGGAATTGAACCCGGGCCCTCGTGTGTGTGTGTGTATGTATGTGTGTTAGTTACCATTTTGTCCTAGGCACAAGTCGATTAGACACTAGGCCTGTTGTATGTGTGTGTGTGTGTGTGTGTGTGTGTGTGCGCGCATGTAAGGAAACACGTGTGTGTGTGTACTCACCTAATTGTGGTTGAAGGGGTCGAGACTCAGCTCCTGGCCCCGCCTAGCGTGTGTGTACTCACCTATTTGTGGTTGCAGGGGTCGAGTCATAGCTCCTGGCCCCGCCTCTTCACTGATTGCTACTAGGTCCTCTCTCTCCCTGCTCCATGAGCTTTATCAAACCTCGTCTTAAAACTATGTATAGTTCCTGACTCCACTACGTCGCTTTCTAGGCTATTCCACTTCCTGACAACTCTATGACTGAAGAAATACTTCCTAACATCCCTTTGACTCATAGGAGTCTTCAACTTCCAATTGTGACCCCTTGTTTCTGTGTCCCCTCTCTGTGTGTGCGTGTAAGGAAACACGTGTGTGTGTGTGTGTGTGTGTGTGTGTGTACTCACCTAATTGTGGTTGCAGGGGTCGAGACTCAGCTCCTGGCCCCGCCTCTTCGCTGTCCGCTACTGGGTCTCTGCTCTCCCTGCTCCATGAGCTTTATCATACCTCGTCTTAAAACTATGTATGGTTCCTGCCTCCACTATATCTTTCTCTAGACTATTCCACTTCCTGACTACTCTGTGGCTGAAGAAATGCTTCCTAACATCCCTTTGACTCATCTGAGTCTTCAGCTTCCAGTTGTGTCCCCTTGTTTCTGTGTTCCCTCTCTGGAACATCCTGTCCCTGTCCCTGTGTGTGTGTGTGTGTGTGTGTATTTTACCTCTGCTCACCAGTGTCAGGTCCAGTGCGCAGTGATCGTAAATGTGTACAGGAGACCTTAATTAGGTAAATGGGGAGGGCGAGGGAGATGCTATTTTGTGGGTGATCAGAGACAGATGGCGCGTGTCGTGGGGGTGAGGGAGAGGAGGAGGGAAGGGGAGTGGGAGTGGGAGTGGGAGAGGGAGGGGGAGGGAGAATGTTGGAGAGAAGAGCACTGAGGTGGTGGAGATAATGAGAGATCGATAAGAAAGAAGAGAACGAGTGGAAATTGGAGAACTGAGAAATAAACAGGTGAATAGAGAGGCGAGAGAGGGAGGAGGGAATAAATGTAATGCGATAAATGGAGGAAAGCTGAAGAATAAGTGAGACAATGTATAATAATACGAGACGGGGGTAAACTAGGAAAAAATCAAGTAATAAAGGGTAGGTTGAGGAAATAAAATAATAAAGGATAGAAGGAGGAAATAAAGAATAACAGCAGATGAGGAGAGGTTAGAAAATATTTTCACATAGATTGTGAACAGTGACTGATAAGTTGATGTCCAGCCTAGCAACGTCCAGGTACCATTGAGAGAGAGAGAGAGAGAGAGAGAGAGAGAGAGAGAGAGAGAGAGAGAGAGAGAGAGAGAGAGAGAGAGAGAGAGATTTAATGCTTTTAACTAAAAAGTATGATGAAAATGGACCTGTTCATTCTCCCTACCACTCCTCGCCCCAGAGTTACCCTTCCCACCCCTCCTCCAATCCACCGGATACCCTCCTCTTCACAACAAGAGTTACCCTCAACCCCCCTCCTCACCCCAGAGTAACCCCTGCTTCTCAGCCAAGAGTTACCTTCCTCACCCCAGAGTAACCCTCCACCCACTCCTCACCCCAGTTACCCTTCCCACCCCTCCTCCTCATCCAAGTTACCCTCCACATCCCTCCTCACCCCACAGCAATCTTCCCTCCCCTCTCCCCTTCCAGGCATCGCACCTCCAGGCTATTTGAAATTCCTTGTATATTTTCATATTTTGCCTGTGAGAAGACCTCTCTCTCTCTCTCTCTCTCTCTCTCTTGTTATTCCAGATTTCCTAGCTCACTATTTCTTGTGTCTTCTTCATTCTGAACTTTCTCCATGGCTTTCCCCTCTTTCAAATTTCATTCTCTCTCCCTTCTCAATTCTCCACAGCTTTCTCAACTTCTCTTCCCTCTCACTCCCTCTCACTTCCTCTCACTTCCTCTCACTCCCTCTCACTCCCTCTCACTTCCTCGGACAGGAAGACATAAAAGAAAATTTGAGAACCTTGTGAACACTTGAGGGTAATAAAAGAAGAAGCCGTGGTATCTACATCTACGTAGTCTTGCTGACCGCTAGCAGCAACAGCCTGCTTGGCCAGGTAAACCCCTGCTACCACCACCACCAGTACAGCACTACCATACCACCAGGTACGGCACTCAGCTCACACACTGAGGTCTATGGTTCGATCCCGGTATGGGTGGAAACATTAGGACGTGTTTCCTTAAGACACCTGCTGTCCTTGTTCACCTATCAGTAAAATAGGAACCTGGGTGTTAGTCGACTGGTGTGGGTCGCATCCTGGGACAAAATTTACATAATTTGCCCGAAATGCTCTGCATAACAAGGGGCTTTCTATATAGTAGTATGTCACTGATGTCAGCTATGGTCTGTATACCTTGTACATGTATTTGTAGAAATAAAGATTATTATTATTATTATAACTATCACTACCATACCATCAACATCACTATAACACTGGCATACCACCAGCATCATCACTACCACACCACCAGCATCACTGCCACTACCACCACCCGCACCGTTCTCCCCATTACACAACTTTTCCTTCTTTCCGGGTTGTGTCGAGGACAAGTTTTACAGATGGTCGAGTAAATTTCTGAGTTGTATAGACGTGTTGCAGTCGCCTTCTTGCACTCAAGTATTCTAGTCTGTCTGTATTTGTTTGTTTGTTTGAAAATTGTTTCACATATACAGTACATCAGGGAAATGCGATCAAATCACATGTACGCTAACACGCCTACGCGCACTCACACACTAGAACAAGAGGTGACATGGTAATGACATACAAAATACTCGGGAGACTAAGAGTACATTAGGATGCGAGAAGAGGAAGATAAGGGATATAAATGGTGACTAAATGATATATGAGTTACTGGTCTTTAATTGAATCGGCAGAGATAAACATATTCCAATCTCGCTAAAGCCTAGGTAAAGTTTGTCAGGAAACAGGACAAATGTTTCCTGACGAGGGTCTTAGTCATATGATGACCTGTAGCTGTAGTTTTTGGTCATCTGACCGAGGCCTTCCACTGGTTTACCCCTCCACCCCTTTAAAAATCTGGTTAAGATTTTTTTTTTCGCTATAGCATCTTGAAAATTATTTATAGAAAATGGAAAAAAAAGGCCGGAACACCACCTTGAGTGGAGCTCAAACAAAATAAGTCCATCATATAGACAACAATGATGCCGGTAGTAAATATAGACCAGTTTCCAGATAACTACAGGTATCCATGGTGACATGATCTATCATGATCGTCAACTTCCTTCGGCTTCACGCCTTGTTGACCGCAGCTACGACACAAACACCCACCCTGACACTGGCCACCCGCCCGACTGTTAGCACTCACACTTGTCTCTACAAGCACCATACATAAAGTTACCCCAAAGCTTGGCTACTAGCTCGTAGGAGATTTCCTGACTGTCAGGCGAAGCGCTAGAGTTGTAGATAAATGGAATAAATTGATAGCAAGAACGCTAAAGACAATTCTTTAGGTGGCTTTAAGGATAAACTGGAGAGACATAAATAAGGATCGCTGGGTGAGAGTTGGATCTGCCTCATGTGGCCTACTAGGTATACTGCCATTTTTTGGAAATTACTTAGACTTTGCCACCTACATCGGCCATCACGCCCACAGCTCATCCACAGTCCATCTAACCCTCCTTCCCTTTCAGAAAGTGTCTAGGTCTTAAAATCAACCCAGCATGAGCCGTGTACTGCACATACTAGTTTAGGCCCAATAACCGACCAAATTTCGTTTCTCCTTGGTTCCCGAGGGAAATTATCAGCCGCCTTGAGGTAAACACTAGGAAATACATCAGGATTTCTCGTAGTTCTACAAGTCACTGCAAGAACTGCCGGAACTTGCAACAGTTGACTCGTCCATAGTTCGTTCCAAACACAATGGTGATTACATTTAAGCAATAAAATGAAGATTATAACCCCCTCCAAGCGGGTGAGGTAGCCATCCCTGATGATGATACCTTGAGCGATGCTCTTGAAGAATTAATCTTGACTTTTCCGACAAAACGGAATCATGCCAACAAGGTTACGGTCAGACCAGCAAACACTTTCTTTCAGATCGAAGGACAGTAACAGAAATCGATGCAGCATCGTCCATTAAAGATCTCAATATTTTCCCGCGTCGGGTCATTGAGGCAAGGCTGCAACCCCTTCAAACATTGCTTTACGAGGGCTATTCAAACGGCTATTAAACTGCACCAACTCCTCTTGAAGGAACGAAACGAGAGAGAGCACCTTGAGCAGAGTGAGTAACGGGTTAGGGGCGGCGGGGAACGGCTGGAGGGCGACTGGAGGGCGGCTGGGGGACCTGGCACCAGCCGCCAGCCACCTCCAACTCAAGAGTGGGTCATCAAAGGCGCCAAAAGTTCCCGCCACATCTTTTATGAACTAAGATTTCCCGCCAATTCAATTCCCTCAAACATTTCCCGTGATTTTTTTTTTTTTTGCGCGAAGTGTTTTGAGAATAAAGGACATAAAGATTCCCGAGATGAACTTTCACTTCCGAAAACTGAAAGACCCCCTCCCACGCCAAACAAATCCTCATATGCCATAAAACAGGCCAGACTATTTAGAAACTAACAAGAGCACTCACGGGAAAATAGTGCAGCAACTTTCAACCATCCTCATAGGCTCATTTATTAAACTTGAGCTCAGCCTCTTCGAGGAGAAACAACCAAATTCAATTAAAAAAATGAAAAAGAGAGTGCAAGAGAATTATACTCTGCGTCGTGATTGAAAGACACTGAGTGAAGAGAAAACGTTAATTTAAAGCTACAAGCAGCGGTAATGTATAAAACGGGACTGAGCGAAATTTACACCATGAAGGAGATAAAAATAAGGCGAATTGGGAACAATGACTTTAATTTTTGTTAGAGAAATGCTTCAAACGACATCGGTGCAAAATGAGACGTTTTTCCAGAAGTTTGAAGTTCCAGACTCGACGTCTAGGATAAAAGAAACGTGTTTCCAAGCATCTGAGTTGCCAGGACTTACATTCAGGCTGGGAGAAACGTGTTTCCAGACACCTGAAGTTCCAGGACAGACACTCAGGCTGAGAGAAACGTGTTTCCAGACACCTGAAGTTCCAGGACAGACACTCAGGCTGAGAGAAACGTGTTTCCAGACACCTGAAGTTCCAGGACTGACGGGAACATATTTCCAGACACCTGAAGTTTCAAAACTGACGTCAGGTGGGGGGGGGAGGGGAGCTGGAAGGAGCTTACCGGAGGACCAAGTTAGTGGAGCAAGGAGTTACGGCTGGAGTAATGGTCTTTAATGCCAGCAAGTGAGGTGACCCAACCCTATGTGGTGCTCCAGGTGGTGATGGTGGTAGTGGTGGTGATGGTGGTAGTGGTGGTGATGGTGGTAGTGATGGTGATGGTGGTAGTGATGGTGGTAGTGATGATGGTAGTAGTGGTAATGGTTACAGTAGTAGTGGTGATGGTTACAGTGGTGATAGCGGTGATGGTTACAGTGGTGATAGCGGTGATGGTTACAGTGGTGATAGCGGTGATGGTTACAGTGGTGATAGTGGTGATGGTTACAGTGGTGATAGTGGTGATGGTTACAGTGGTGATAGCGGTGATGGTTACAGTGGTGATAGCGGTGATGGTTACAGTGGTGATAGCGGTGATGGTTACAGTGGTGATAGCGGTGATGGTTACAGTGGTGATAGTGGTGATGGTTACAGTGGTGATGGTTACAGTGGTGATAGCGGTGATGGTTACAGTGGTGATAGCGGTGATGGTTACAGTGGTGATAGCGGTGATGGTTACAGTGGTGATAATGGTGATGGTTACAGTGGTGATAGTGGTGATGGTTACAGTGGTGATAGCGGTGATGGTTACAGTGGTGATAGTGGTGATGGTTACAGTGGTGATAGCGGTGATGGTTACAGTGGTGATAGCGGTGATGGTTACAGTGGTGATAGCGGTGATGGTTACAGTGGTGATAGCGGTGATGGTTACAGTGGTGATAGTGGTGATGGTTACAGTGGTGATAGCGGTGATGGTTACAGTGGTGATAGTGGTGATGGTTACAGTGGTGATAGTGGTGATGGTTACAGTGGTGATAGCGGTGATGGTTACAGTGGTGATAGCGGTGATGGTTACAGTGGTGATAGTGGTGATGGTTACAGTGGTGATAGCGGTGATGGTTACAGTGGTGATAGCGGTGATGGAGGGCTGGTGTGGGTCCTCTCTACAGTTTCACTTATCACACCACACACGCCACCCATAATGACCCAACAACACGTAAAACTTTGATCACATAAATACTGTACTGTGAGAGGGGGCGTGTTTCACACGTGTGTACACACGTAATGTACACACGACGCGCACACTCATTCATACATAGTAATGTGTACACAAGTTTCCTACACACATACACAGCTTTAAGAATACACATGACAGGTATAAGAAGAGATTTTACGCAGGAGCTAGGATCCTGGATCAAACCCTTACACCCTCTGTGGGGCGGATTAGGATGGATAAGATCACAACATGAAAAATACTTAAGGAATCTGACAGCAGCGATACAATCTGAATTGCGAGTCTAAATTTTTTTATAATAATTATTAAAAGCAAAATAAGCATCAGTAAATAACTCCCAAACTCTGATAAGTAATCATTTCATTGTAATTTCTTGTATATATACCTAATATGAATGCATTTACCCTACTATACTCCAAGGATCAAGACGATTGATGGACTGATTACATCGACTCAAGGCTGAGGGACTGATTACCTTAATCTCCTTCTGATCTTTACTATTCTTCTTTGTATGGGACTGATGAAGCCACTGTGTGGCGAAACGTTTCCTCAATAAAGATACCCAAATGTTGCATATGTGTCTAATTTATCAACTTGTCGGTTTTCTGAACCATTTACCTACGATACAGGTGGAAGCTAAAGACGCAACTAAATCATAGACACTAGAACACTCTCTCTCTCACTCATGGGTGGCTGACAAGACGAATATAATCATTGAGGTCATATTGAAGGCAAATGTGTTACACAGTTTGATAAATAGGTACTACGAAGTCCGCGAGGCTAAAAACTAGTCAATTTATGTCGAGGAAGACAGAGATGGAGCCAGGAGCTATAACTCAGCTCCTACTAACACTTGAGGACAGGTCACACACACACACAATAACAAGACCTTAACGCAACGTGACTTAATGAAATACAAAATAGAACATAATAAAGTTGGTTTTATGCATAATAATAAGAGTGTAGCGAATGTTGATGACAGGATTTCTGCCTTCTGATAAAGCTGATTATATGTTCCTTATAACCAGGTCCTGATAAAGCTGATTATGTTCCTTATAACCAGGTTTTAATAACTAACAACATAACATTCTTCACTCTGTAGAATTTTCAAAGTGATTTTTAATTTGCTATTTTTTATTAAAAATCTTAACTGTTCTTTTTTAGAGATGCGTTTAAGTGTGGAATGATTCTATGGGATCTTGATTCAAGGAATTGGAGCTACCCTTCTCCTCACCTGTTGGGCACCAACAGCGGTCTGGGAGCGGGGAAAGAGGGAGCTAACCCCCCAGAAGCGACTACAGGTAACCTACAAGTAGATACAAAAGTATTTTACCTTTGATATACCTCTGACGAATCCGAGAGTTTTTCTACTCCTGGTGCCCGGCCAGGGGCCAGCTTCACAACTCTCAACACTTGGGTGCAAAAAATAAACTTTACGTTGAAACTGAGCATTGCAACTTTTGCTGCTTGACTCGTTGACAGTTTCTGGGATCATCATCACCACCTCGGCCAGGTCTGAGACCAAGCCTGATCGACGAGGCTGTTAGTGTCTGTTGTCTGCAGTCCAAAGTGTGCACCACAGCCCAGGTGATCAGGAACTGGTCAATTAGGGAAGGTGCTGCCATTGCTCCATGCCTTCTACATGACCAAACATGCCAACCAGCCACACCTCCACTCCTGGAATTACACCTGTCGGTTCCCCACCTGTTGCTTCTTGTTGCACCAGTTATTAGTGTGGTGGGCGAGTCTTCAATTACAAAACATGCAACCATACCACACCACATAATACACCCATGAAAGTGCAATAATCCCGAATAAGCGATACAAGATGCAAAACAACCACAGGGGGAGTTGAATGATAGCTGTAGGCCTTTCGTGCTGCAATCAACATATCAGAAGCTTGCAATGTTGCAAAAATGAAGAGTCCAAGTAGTTTCGTTCAGGGGAACGACTTTAGCTCGATGTATATATACAAAGACAACACCAACGCTGGTAATAACTTATGTGAAGTGAAAAGAGGACAGAACATACACAGAAATATAAAAGTAATACCCAGCAGTACAACAGAATGGCAGCAGAAAAGATGTGTAAGATAGACGTCAGAATAACATAGGATAATAGACAAATGATACAGAGACGTAAAGTAGAATACTGCACAGATGAGGAACATAGAACAGAGAAGGATGATACAAGGAAATAGTCTGCATAGCGGGATTATAGGCAAAAAGGATAAGAGACAGAATAGTTGAGAGGAGGAAGAGAGGAAGACCACAGGTGAGGTGTATAAGGGAGGGAAACAGCAGTCTCTCCTACAGTTCTTTGAGGGTTCTTCACTGCTCCCGGATTCACCCTCGTAGCACTGTGTAGCTGGCAGGAGTGCCACTCTTCAACCCCCTCTAGTGGCACCGTGTGTGTGTGTGTGTGTGTGTGTGTGTGTGTGTGTGTATGTGGGGTGCCACACCTCACCCTACCAGTGGCACTGAAACTCACATCCTGATGTATAACTGGATCAGGAATAAGCTAGAGGTGCCAGAGTGTAGCAACACAACACATTTCTTGTAGTCATCAACAGTAACACTGTGTTAGACATTGTGATGCTGATTCTAGTTTGTAACATTACAAAGTATACAACGTATAGTGAACATATTGTGTTTTTCTGTTCTTTACAAGAAACAGCACTGCACAAAAGCCCCTATACATAGCTCTGAAATTCATAAATAGCCCATACTTCCTTTTGTTTGAAATCTGAATATCCATTTTCCTATTTTTCCTATACCCTGTATCCCAACTTGTGCCCTAGACTGTATCCCAGGATGTATCCCAGCGTCCCACCACAACAGTGCCTAAATGACACACTGGTCGAGGGATTGACGTGATGGTTGAGGCAGATCAACATGGATACTATGTATGCGGGTGTAGGGGAGACAAGGGAATGTGGTGGCATGCAGGGGAAGAGTGTTGGAGGTAGGGGATGAACACTTAGGGAAGAGGTGGTGCGCTAACCAAGGTGTATGGGAAGGATGGGCTGAGGAGGGATGGGTTGTAGGAGGGAGGGACTGTAGGAGGGAGGGACTGTAGGAGGGAGGGACTGTAGGAGGGACGGAGAGAAGGGGGTATGGCAAGGATGAGGTGAAAATGAACGTCATGAACTAAATTACCCCACACTGCAAATGGCATCAAGGCTGATGTTGTTGTTACTGGTGGTGGTGGAGCTGTTGTTCTTGTTACTGGTGGAGCTGTTGTTGTTGTTACTGGTGGTGGTGGAGCTGTTGTTGTTGTTACTGGTGGTGGTGGAGCTGTTGTTACCGGTGGTGGTGCAGCTGTTGTTACCGGTGGTGGTGCAGCTGTTGTTACAGGTGATGGTGCAGCTGCTGTTGTTACTGGTGGTGGTGCAGCTGGTGTTACTGGTGGTGGTGCAGCTGCTATTGTTACTGGTGGTGGTGCAGCTGCTATTGTTACTGGTGGTGGTGCAGCTGCTATTGTTACTGGTGGTGGTGCAGCTGCTATTGTTACTGGTGGTGGTGCAGCTGCTATTGTTACTGGTGGTGGTGCAGCTGCTATTGTTACTGGTGGTGGTGCAGCTGCTATTGTTACTGGTGGTGGTGCAGCTGCTATTGTTACTGGTGGTGGTGCAGCTGCTATTGTTACTGGTGGTGGTGCAGCTGCTATTGTTATTGGTGGTGGTGCAGCTGCTATTGTTATTGGTGGTGGTGCAGCTGCTATTGTTACTGGTGGTGGTGCAGCTGTTGTTACAGGTGGTGGTGCAGCTGCTGTTGTTACAGGTGGTGGTGCAGCTGCTGTTGTTACAGGTGGTGGTGCAGCTGCTGTTGTTACAGGTTGTGGTGCAGCTGCTGTTGTTACTGGTGGTGGTGCAGCTGCTATTGTTACTGGTGGTGGTGCAGCTGCTATTGTTACTGGTGGTGGTGCAGCTGCTATTGTTACTGGTGGTGGTGCAGCTGTTGTTACAGGTGGTGGTGCAGCTGCTGTTGTTACTGGTGGTGGTGCAGCTGCTATTGTTACTGGTGGTGGTGCAGCTGTTGTTACTAGTGGTGGCGCAGCTGCTATTACTGGTGGTGGTGCAGCAGCTGTTACTGGTGGTGGTGCAGCTGTTGTTACTGGTGGTGGTGCAGCTGTTGTTACTGGTGGTGGTGCAGCTGCTGTTGTTACTGGTGGTGGCGCAGCTGCTATTGTTACTGGTGGTGGCGCAGCTGCTATTGTTACTGGTGGTGGCGCAGCTGCTATTGTTACTGGTGGTGGCGCAGCTGCTATTGTTACTGGTGGTGGTGCAGCTGTTGTTACTGGTGGTGGTGCAGCTGTTGTTACTGGTGGTGGCGCAGATGCTGTTGTTACTGGTGGTGGCGCAGCTGCTATTGTTACTGGTGGTGGCGCAGCTGCTATTGTTACTGGTGGTGGCGCAGCTGCTATTGTTACTGGTGGTGGTGCAGCTGCTATTGTTACTGGTGGTGGTGCAGCTGCTGTTACTGGTGGTGGTGCAGCTGCTATTGTTACTGGTGGTGGCGCAGCTGCTATTGTTGCAGGTGGTGGTGCAGCTGCTGATATTACTCTTTTATTGACAATCAACTTGCAACATTAGTTCTATTGTTTCTTCCGTCTCTTCCCTTTCCTCTTGCTCCTCTTCCTACTTTTCCTCCACTTCTGAAGCCAAGGAAAACCTCCACTTCTGAAGCCAAGGAAAACCTCCACTTCTGAAGCCAAGGAAAACCTCCACTTCTGAAGCCAAGGAAAACCTCCACTTCTGAAGCCAAGGAAAACCTCCACTTCTGAAGCCAAGGAAAACCTCCACTTCTGAAGCCAAGGAAAACCTCCACTTCTGAAGCCAAGGAAAACCTCCACTTCTGAAGCCAAGGAAAACCTCCACTTCTGAAGCCAAGGAAAACCTCCACTTCTGAAGCCAAGGAAAACCTCCACTTCTGAAGCCAAGGAAAACCTCCACTTCTGAAGCCAAGGAAAACCTCCACTTCTGAAGCCAAGGAAAACCTCCACTTCTGAAGCCAAGGAAAACGCAGCAGAATGACGAGTAAAGTTATCGACCAAACTTTCGTCCTTATCCAGTCTCTAGCAAACGTCCTGACGACGTTAATGTATCCCCATACCTCTGTCACTATCATCTAGTTTGTCCTGACGACGTTAATGTATCCCCAGACCTCTGTTACTATCATCTAGTTTGTCTGACGACGTTAATGTATCCCCATACCTCTGTCACTATCATCTAGTTTGTCATGACGACGTTAATGATCCCCATACCTCTGTCACTATCATCTAGTTTGTCATGACGACGTTAATGTATCCCCTACACCTCTGTCTACTATCATCTAGTTTGTCATGACGACGTTAATGTATCCCCATACCTCTGTCACTATCATCTAGTTTGTCCTGACGACGTTAATGTATCCCCATTCTCTGTCACTATCATCTAGTTTGTCCTGACGACGTTAATGTATCCCATACCTCTGTCACTATCATCTAGTTTGTCATGACGACGTTAATGTATCCCCATACCTCTGTCACTATCATCTAGTTTGTCCTGACGACGTTAATGTATCCCCAGACCTCTGTCACTATCATCTAATTTGTCCTGACGACGTTAATGTATCCCCATACCTCTGTCACTATCATCTAGTTTGTCATGACGACGTTAATGTATCCCCATACCTCTGTCACTATCATCTAGTTTGTCCTGACGACGTTAATGTATCCCCATACCTCTGTCACTATCATCTAGTTTGTCCTGACGACGTTAATGTATCCCCATACCTCTGTCACTATCATCTAGTTTGTCCTGACGACGTTAATGTATCCCCATACCTCTGTCACTATCATCTAGTTTGTCATGACGACGTTAATGTATCCCCATACCTCTGTCACTATCATCTAGTTTGTCCTGACGACGTTAATGTATCCCCATACCTCTGTCACTATCATCTAGTTTGTCCTGACGACGTTAATGTATCCCCATACCTCTGTCACTATCATCTAGTTTGTCATGACGACGTTAATGTATCCCCATACCTCTGTCACTATCATCTAGTTTGTCCTGACGACGTTAATGTATCCCCTATGCCTCTGTCACTATCATCTAGTTTGTCCTGACGACGTTAATGTATCCCCATACCTCTGTCACTATCATCTAGTTTGTCCTGACGACGTTAATGTATCCCCATACCTCTGTCACTATCATCTAGTTTGTCCTGACGACGTTAATGTATCCCCAGACCTCTGTCACTATCATCTAGTTTGTCCTGACGACGTTAATGTATCCCCAGACCTCTGTCACTATCATCTAGTTTGTCCTGACGACGTTAATGTATCCCCATACCTCTGTCACTATCATCTAGTTTGTCCTGACGACGTTAATGTATCCCCATACCTCTGTCACTATCATCTAGTTTGTCCTGACGACGTTAATGTATCCCCATACCTCTGTCACTATCATCTAGTTTGTCCTGACGACGTTAATGTATCCCCATACCTCTGTCACTATCATCTAGTTTGTCCTGACGACGTTAATGTATCCCCAAACCTCTGTCACTATCATCTAGTTTGTCCTGACGACGTTAATGTATCCCCAGACCTCTGTCACTATCATCTAGTTTGTCATGACGACGTTAATGTATCCCCATACCTCTGTCACTATCATCTAGTTTGTCCTGACGACGTTAATGTATCCCCATACCTCTGTCACTATCATCTAGTTTGTCCTGACGACGTTAATGTATCCCCATACCTCTGTCACTATCATCTAGTTTGTCCTGACGACGTTAATGTATCCCCATACCTCTGTCACTATCATCTAGTTTGTCATGACGACGTTAATGTATCCCCATACCTCTGTCACTATCATCTAGTTTGTCCTGACGACGTTAATGTATCCCCATACCTCTGTCACTATCATCTAGTTTGTCCTGACGACGTTAATGTATCCCCATACCTCTGTCACTATCATCTAGTTTGTCATGACGACGTTAATGTATCCCCATACCTCTGTCACTATCATCTAGTTTGTCCTGACGACGTTAATGTATCCCCATACCTCTGTCACTATCATCTAGTTTGTCATGACGACGTTAATGTATCCCCATACCTCTGTCACTATCATCTAGTTTGTCCTGACGACGTTAATGTATCCCCAGACCTCTGTCACTATCATCTAGTTTGTCCTGACGACGTTAATGTATCCCCATACCTCTGTCACTATCATCTAGTTTGTCATGACGACGTTAATGTATCCCCAGACCTCTGTCACTATCATCTAGTTTGTCATGACGACGTTAATGTATCCCCATACCTCTGTCACTATCATCTAGTTTGTCCTGACGACGTTAAAAGTATCCCCAGACCTTTGTCATTGCCATCTACTCTGTCATGACGACGTTAAAGTATCCCCAGACCTCTGTCTGGGGATAGCAAACTCCCCAACACACCAACCTACGCCCCCAGCAAATGTCTCAACCTACGCCCTCAGCACCTCCAAACAACGCCCAAGAAGAATCTCCCAATACACCTACTAACAAACACACCAACCTATACCCTCAGCAAATGTCCAAACCTAAACACCTCGAAGCCAAATACCAAACTACGCCCTTCCCCAGTAACTCCCCAAAGCTAAGCCACCCCTCCTAGCCTCCCTCCAAGCCAGCCCAACCATCCGTCTGGTGTCTGAGCCAAGCCAAGCGAGTCTCACCCCTGAACGAGTGAAGCAATTTCCTCTCTCCTCACTGATACCTCCGGACTACACGCCTGCTTCACTCAACACGTCGAATCTCTCCCAGAAAATATATAAGACTCGGAATATGCAGGGAACGAGGGAAGGAGAAACTTAGATAGGAAATAGGGAAACAGGGAATGGGACCCCAATGGAAATACAAGTAATCCAATGGAAATACAAGGATCCCAATGGAAACCCAAGAATCCCAATGGAAACCCAAGGATCCCAATGGAAATCCAAGGACCCCAATGGAAATCCAAGGACCCCAGTGAAAATTCAAGGACCCTCAATGAAAATCCAAGGACCCCAATGGAAATCCAAGGACCCCAATGGAAATCCAAGGACCCAAGTGGAAATCCAAGGACCCCAGTGGAAATTCAAGGACCCTCAATGGAAATCCAAGGACCCCAGTGGAAATTCAAGAGCCCCAATGGAAATAAGTCGCTTTTTCCGACTTTTTTTGGGATTATTCTAAGTAATTTAGACATATGTTAAACTAAGTACGAAAACTGTACTCATGTGTACCTGTACGTAAACAAACTTACTAACACTGACGGAGGAAGAGGGAGATGAAGATAAAAAGAGAGATGGGAAACTGTGAGACGTAAGGTATGAGAAAGAGGTGTTGGTGAAAGATGGACGAGTGATAGGAAACAATTGTGATGACAAAGAACTGCGGAAGACAGGAGAACGAACAGGTAATGAAGGGAAGAGGTGGAGGGAACACAGGAAGAATGAATAAAAAATGTGTGTGTTTATAGGAAGGAAGAGGATACGAAGAGAGAATAGAAAGTGAAAGACCAAGACAGGTGAGCTCTCAGAGGAAAAGATGATGGTCACATTAAAGACGAGAGAGAGAGAGAGAGAGAGAGAGAGAGAGAGAGAGAGAGAGAGAGAAGAGAGAGAGAGAGAGAGAGAGAGAGTGAGAGTCCTTTAAGACAAAAAATTCACCCTAGTAAGCCTTTCCCTTTCCATTCCACTCCTCTCCTCTCCCTTCAACTCCCTCATCATTCTCTTGCTTACCCCCTCCTCTCTTCCCCTCCCTCTCCTTTTCTTTCGTGTCCCCATGGTTTTCTCTCCCCTCAACGAGGCCAAAAAATTGATATTAAGCATAAAAAAGTTTGTTGCTTCTCATAATCAAAACTGAAATATTCACCTCATTGTTATTTATTGATGACCACCACCACTGAAGACTGACTGGGAGGTGTGTGAGGGAGAGTGTTTGTGAGGGAGGGAGAGTGTATGTGAGGGAGGGAGAGTGTTTGTGTGAGTGAGGGAGAGTATTTGTGAGGGAGGGAGAGTGTCTGTGAGGGAGGGAGAGTGTTTGTGTGAGTGAGGGAGAGTGTTTGTGAGGGAGGGTGTTTGTGTAAGTGAGGGAGAGTGTTTGTGAGGGAGGGAGAGTGTTTGTGAGAGAGGGAGATTGTTTGTGTGAGTGAGGGAGAGTGTTTGTGAGGGAGAGATAGTGTTTGTGAGGGAGGGAGAGTGTTTGTGAGGGAGGGAGAGTGTATGAGTGTTTGTGTGAAGAAGAGTGTATGACACACAGGTTTCAGATAGAGAAATACAATGTTCGGGGATGTGTGCACCTTTCTGGAAATATGGCTACAGTCCGAGTGATGGTCAATGTTTTTTTTGTTCCTCTTTGATGAGAAAGTCAATGGACTAAAACAAAACCTGGTGCGTCTATTGTCACGGGAAATACTTAATCTTTTTACACTTTTTTTGAATATTATATCCCTTCAACCACCTCTCTCTCTCTCTCTCTCTCTCTCTCTCTCTCTCTCTCTCTCTCTCTCTCTCTCTCTCTCGTATAATTCAACAGAGATATGCAAAAATAAAATCTCAGTCATTGTGTACAAAAGTCTGCCATTCTTCCCCCAGGGCCAGACTGCCTCTGTTGTCTCACTCAGACCTGGGGGAGCCAGTGGGAAAGGCACGGGGAGCAGGGCAAGAAGAGGAAGAGGGGGGGAAAAGGACAAAGATGAGGGACGGAGAGAGGAGGAAGAGAGATAGATGAGGGATGGGGAGATGAGGGAAAGGTACAGAGAGAGGAGGGAGAGATACAGGGAGAGGAGGAATTGAGACACAAACGACAAAAGGGGAAGAAAAAATATGGAGAGGAGAAAGAAGAGAGTGGAGACGGGGAGACTTAAGAGAAGAGGAAGAACAAAAATAAAGGATGAAATTAGAAATAGAAACAGGGGAAGAGAGGAAAAATAAAATAAGGAAGACAGTGAGATAGGAGGAGGAGAAGGGCAATACGAAAGGAAAGGGAAAAAGGGGGGAGGGCAATGGAAAGAGAATGGGTAAAGGGATGATAATAAAAAAAAATGAAAAATGAAAATTTTCGTTAATCATTAACACTAATAATTTTAACATTACATTCAATTATTATTTTTATTGTTATTATTATTATTATTAAAGATAGCAATTATTAAGAACTACAAAAATGTTAACTTGAAAAATAAATCAGAGTAATGTTTACATGACAAAGAGAAACATTGATAAACTTCGTAATTGAAGGAGCTTAATCAGCCTCTCTTGATTACCTGCAGAGAATGTTGCTCTCTCTCTCTCTCTCTCTCTCTCTCTCTCTCTCTCTCTCTCTCTCTCTCTCTCTCTCTGCCACCTACAACAGACAATCAATAGAAACAACTTGATGGATCCATACTGTGAGAGGAAGGTGTAGTGGATTACTGAAGGTGTTCCACAGTCGTTGTTAAAGATGCCACTACAGTAACACCAAGTGGAAGGAAGGTGTAGTGGATTACTGAAGGTGTTCTACAGTGGTTGCTAAAGACGCCACTACAGTAACACCAAGTGGAAGGAAGATGTAGTGGATTACTGAAGGTGTTCTACAGTGGTTGCTAAAGATGTCACTACAGTAACACCAAGTGGAAGGAAGATGTAGTGGATTACTGAAGGTGTTCTACAGTGGTTGCTAAAAATGCCACTACAGTAACACCAAGTGGAAGGAAGATGTAGTGGATTACTGAAGGTGTTCTACAGTGGTTGCTAAAAATGCCACTACAGTAACACCAAGTGGAAGGAAGATGTAGTGGATTAATGATTTGTTCGACAGTGGTTGTTGAGCAGACAAGTGTCTATGTAATGATCAACTTGGTAATATACAGGAGGGTGATGCTCCTGACACTACACTTGGTAATATACAGGAGGGTGATGCTCCTGACACTACACTTGGTAATATACAGGAGGGTGATGCTCCTGACACTACACTTGGTAATATACAGGAGGGTGATGCTCCTGACACTACACTTGGTAATATACAGGAGGGTGATGCTCCTGACACTACACTTGGTAATATACAGGAGGGTGATGCTCCTGACACTACACTTGGTAATATACAGGAGGGTGATGCTCCTGACACTACACTTAAGAGAGAGGTTCAGGGAGCAGCTATGACAGTGGAAGACGTGGTATCAAGTGTCGTGAGTCAGCCCCTAGAGGAATCTTTAACTACCTGTCTGCCTGTTTCTCCTGTGACCTGCAAGATGTCGCCGATTCTGCGCCAGAACTTTGCCTGCGTTCTCTCATTCTCTGCGTTCTCTCATTCTCTGCGTTCTCTCATTCTCTGCGTTCTCTCATTCTCCTCCACGTAAAACAAATAAAACACCATAATAAATATATGAACGCAATAAATCAGAACATCTGAGCTCTTGCTGGCTAAGAAGAGAGGGAGATGGATGAGTGGGAGGCACGGCAGGAGGGAGCACAGATGGGAGAGGGATGGAGAGAGAGAGAGAGAGAGAGAGAGAGAGAGAGAGAGAGAGAGAGAGAGAGAGAGAGAGAGAGAGAGAGAGAGAGAGAGAGAAAGGGGTTAGCTGAATCAGCATCCTGGTACCCGCATGCAAATTCCAAACTCTCTCTCTCTATCTGTCTCTCTCTCGTGCACTTGGCTGTTGTTATCCTCTTGGAAGGCTTCACAAAGGAATGAAAAAGACTGGCTGGCTAAGGTTTCCTGCCCAGATTTCCAAGTGAGGTTTCTATACAAGAGGTGAGGTCCCTCTACCCGGGGGGGGAGGGGGTGGAGTGAAGTTCTCCAGCCAGGAAAATGGGAGAGTCAAGAGTGGAAGCCTCTCCACACAGGGGGGTGAAGAGGGGGGTCTCTCACCTGCACAAACTCTTAAAATTTTGTACAAGCCTACAGTACCATGCCATAACCCCTGTTGTAGCGGGGGGGACTGTGATAACCCCCAGTTCTTCCCCTTCTTTCCTCTGGTGAAGCAAGGTTTAAACATCAACTCCCAGCGTACCTTCCGCTGGTGAAGCAAGGTGTAAACATCAACCCCCCAGCGTACCTTCCCCTGGTGAAGCAAGGTGTAAACATCAAGCCCACAGCCTACCTCCCCTGGTGAAGCAAGGTGTAAACATCAACCCCCCAGCCTACCTTACCCTGGTGAAGCAAGGTGTACACATTAACCCCCCAGCCTACCTCCCCTGGTGAAGCAAGGTGTAAATATTAACCCCCAGCCTACCTCCCCTGGTGAAGCAAGGTGTATAAACATCAACCCCCCAGCCTACCTCCCCTGGTGAAGCAAGGTGTAAACATTAACCTCCCAGCCTACCTTACCCTGGTGAAGCAAGGTGTAAACATCAACCCCAGCCTACCTCCCTGGTGAAGCAAGGTGTAAACATCAACCCCCACCCTACCTTCCCTGGTGAAGCAAGGTGTAAACATCAACCCCCAGCCTACCTCCCCTGGTGAAGCAAGGTGTAAACATTAACCTCCCAGCCTACCTTACCCTGGTGAAGCAAGGTGTAAACATCAACCCCCAGCCTACCTCCCCTGGTGAAGCAAGGTGTAAACATCAACCCCCCACCCTACCTTCCCCTGGTGAAGCAAGGTGTAAACATCAACCACCCAGCCTACCTTCCCCTGGTGAAGCAAGGTGTAAACATCAACCTCCCAGCCTACCTCCCCTGGTGAAGCAAGGTGTAAACATCAACCCCCCAGCCTACCTTCCCTTGGTGAAGCAAGGTGTAAACTTCAACCCCCAGCCTACCTTCCCTGATGAAGCAAGGTGTAAACATCAACCTCCAGCCTACCTCCCTGGTGAAGCAAGGTGTAAACATCAACCCCCAGCCTACCTTCCCTTGGTGAAGCAAGGTGTAAACTTCAACCCCAGCCTACCTTCCCCTGATGAAGCAAGGTGTAAACATCAACCCTCCAGCCTACCTCCCTGGTGAAGCAAGGTGTAAACATCAACTCCCAGTCTACCTTCCCTGGTGAAGCAAGGTGTAAACATCAACCCCCAGCCTACCTCCCTGGTGAAGCAAGGTGTAAATATCAACCACTCACCTACCTTCCCCTGGTGAAGCAAGGTGTAAACTTCAACCTCCCAGCCTACCTCCCCTGGTGAAGCAAGGTGTAAACTTCAACCTCCCAGCCTACCTCCCCTGGTGAAGCAAGGTGTAAACATCAACCCCTAAGCCTACCTTCCCTGGTGAAGCAAGGTGTAAACATCAACCTCCCAGCCTACCTTCCCTGGTGAAGCAAGGTGTAAACATCAACCCTCAGCCTACCTTCCCTGGTGAAGCAAGGTGTAAACATCAACCCCTAAGCCTACCTTCCCCTGGTGAAGCAAGGTGTAAACATCAACCTCCCAGCCTACCTTCCCCTGGTGAAGCAAGGTGTAAACATCAACCTCCCAGCCTACCTTCCCCTGGTGAAGCAAGGTGTAAACATCAACCTCCCAGCCTACTTCCCCTGGTGAAGCAAGGTGTAAACATCAACCCCTCAGCCTACCTTCCCCTGGTGAAGCAAGGTGTAAACTTCAACCTCCCAGCCTACCTCCCCTGGTGAAGCAAGGTGTAAACATCAACCCCTCAGCCTACCTTCCCCTGATGAAGCAAGGTGTAAACATCAACCCCCCAGCCTACCTCCCCTGGTGAAGCAAGGTGTAAATATCAACCACTCAGCCTACCTTCCCCTGATGAAGCAAGGTGTAAACATCAACCCCCCAGCCTACCTCCCCTGGTGAAGCAAGGTGTAAATATCAACCACTCAGCCTACCTCCCCTGGTGAAGCAAGGTGTAAATATCAACCTCCCAGCCTACCTCCCCTGGTGAAGCAAGGTGTAAATATCAACCACTCAGCCTACCTTCCCCTGATGAAGCAAGGTGTAAACATAAACCTCCCAGCCTACCTTCCCCTGGTGAAGCAAGGTGTAAACTTCAACCTCCCAGCCTACCTCCCCTGGTGAAGCAAGGTGTAAATATCAACCACTCAGCCTACCTTCCCCTGGTGAAGCAAGGTGTAAACTTCAACCTCCCAGCCTACCTCCCCTGGTGAAGCAAGGTGTAAACATCAACCCCTCAGCCTACCTTCCCCTGGTGAAGCAAGGTGTAAACATAAACCTCCCAGCCTACCTTCCCCTGGTGAAGCAAGGTGTAAACATCAACCTCCCAGCCTACCTTCCCCTGGTGAAGCAAGGGGTAAACATCAACCTCCCAGCCTACCTTCCCTGATGAAGCAAGGTGTAAACATCAACCTCCCAGCCTACCTCCCTGGTGAAGCAAGGTGTAAACATCAACCTCCCAGCCTACCTTCCCTGATGAAGCAAGATGTAAACATCAACCCCCAGCCTACCTTCCCCTGGTGAAGCAAGGTGTAAACATCAACCCCTCAGCCTACCTTACCCTGGTGAAGCAAGGTGTAAACATCAACCCCCCACCCTACCTCCCCTGGTGAAGCAAGGTGTAAACATCAACCTCCCAGCCTACCTTCCCCTGGTGAAGCAAGGTGTAAACATCAACCTCCCAGCCTACCTTCCCCTGGTGAAGCAAGGTGTAAACATCAACCTCCCAGCCTACCTTCCCTGGTGAAGCAAGGTGTAAACATCAACCCTCAGCCTACCTTACCCTGGTGAAGCAAGGTGTAAACATCAACCTCCCACCCTACCTCCCTGGTGAAGCAAGGTAAACATCAACCTCCCAGCCTACCTTCCCTGGTGAAGCAAGGTGTAAACATCAACCTCCCAGCCTACCTTCCCCTGGTGAAGCAAGGTGTAAACTTCAACCTCCCAGCCTACCTCCCCTGGTGAAGCAAGGTGTAAACATCAACCTCCCACCCTACCTCCCCTGGTGAAGCAAGGTGTAAACATAAACCTCCCAGCCTACCTTCCCCTGGTGAAGCAAGGTGTAAACATCAACCTCCCAGCCTACCTTCCCCTGGTGAAGCAAGGTGTAAACATCAACCTCCCACCCTACCTCCCCTGGTGAAGCAAGGTGTAAACATCAACCTCCCAGCCTACCTTCCCCTGATGAAGCAAGGTGTAAACATCAACCTCCCAGCCTACCTCCCCTGGTGAGGCAAGATGTAAACATCAACCCCCCAGCCTACCTCCCCTGGTGAAGCAAGGTGTAAACATCGTCTCACTACACAGTATACACCCGTTGTCTTAAGGTTATGGCCACAGTGCTCTTTAACGGTTTCTTTCACTAATTAATTTCGTCCTTATAGCGAAGGTGAAGGACATGTGAACGAAGGGAAGAGCAGGTGAGGGCAGGATATTACCCTTTACTGCCGATGAGAGCGTGATGGAGTTCACATTTATCGGTTATAACAGAGTGAAGTTTAAGAGTATTCCTGCAGGGATGACACTCATAGTTACTCACTCTCTCCCCTCTCTCTCTCTCCCTCATCTCTTTCCTTCGTGGGATGGTTTGGGTATGGCACAACGGGAGAGAGAGAATAAGGATGAGATGGGTACCGGAGTACTATTCCCTCTATAATATACCTGTTCTGGGGGGGTAAGTAACAAGTTACTCTGCGGTATTGCTGCACATCCTCTCTGAACACGTGACGTCACGATGGTGAAAATTAAAGAAATGAGAGAGAGAGAGAGAGAGAGAGAGAGAGAGAGAGAGAGAGAGAGAGAGAGAGAGAGAGAGAGAGAGAGTCAGTCATGAAGAAATAGTCACAATATCGTGTCCCACTAACTCCTGAAATAGGGATTTGATTCCCAGACTCAGGGCGACGTATGGGTAAGTTTCCTTTAGACACTATTATCCCTACTCACATAATCAGCTGCTGCTGACTGCATTCACGAAAAATCTGCAATGCAAACGTGTGAAACTAGTCCTGCTGGAAGTCACAGCCTGGACACAAGCTGGAAGTCACAACCTGGACACATGCTGGAAGTCACAGCCTGGACACAAGCTGGAAGTCACAGCCTGGACACAAGCTGGAAGTCACAGCCTGGACACATGCTGGAAGTCACAGCCTGGACACAAGCTGGAAGTCACAGCCTGGACACAAGCTGGAAGTCACAGCCTGGACACATGCTGGAAGTCACAGCCTGGACACAAGCTGGAAGTCACAGCCTGGACACATGCTGGAAGTCACAGCCTGGACACAAGCTGGAAGTCACAGCCTGGACACAAACTGGAAGTCACAGCCTGGACACATGCTGGAAGTCACAGCCTGGACACAAGCTGGAAGTCACAGCCTGGACACAAGCTGGAAGTCACAGCCTGGACACATGCTGGAAGTCACAGCCTGGACACAAGCTGGAAGTCACAGCCTGGACACATGCTGGAAGTCACAGCCTGGACACAGCTGGAAGTCACAGCCTGGACACAAGCTGGAAGTCACAGCCTGGACACATGCTGGAAGTCACAGCCTGGACACAAGCTGGAAGTCACAGCCTGGACACAAGCTGGAAGTCACAGCCTGGACACAAGCTGGAAGTCACAGCCTGGACACAAGCTGGAAGTCACAGCCTGGACACAGCTGGAAGTCACAGCCTGGACACAAGCTGGAAGTCACAGCCTGGACACAAGCTGGAAGTCACAGCCTGACACTGCGAGCACTACACAGCTGGAAGTCACAGCCTGGACACAAGCTGGAAGTCACAGCCTGGACACATGCTGGAAGTCACAGCCTGGACACAAGCTGGAAGTCACAGCCTGGACACAAGCTGGAAGTCACAGCCTGGACACAAGCTGGAAGTCACAGCCTGGACACAAGCTGGAAGTCACAGCCTGGACACAAGCTGGAAGTCACAGCCTGGACACAAGCTGGAAGTCACAGCCTGGACACAAGCTGGAAGTCACAGCCTGGACACATGCTGGAAGTCACAGCCTGGACACAAGCTGGAAGTCACAGCCTGGACACAAGCTGGAAGTCACAGCCTGGACACAAGCTGGAAGTCACAGCCTGGACACAAGCTGGAAGTCACAGCCTGGACACAAGCCAGTGTGTAAAAAAATTACAGATCTGTATTGAAGGTTTGGGTGAAATATATTTACCAATGATAATAAAAATCACATAAGAATGTATACAGGAAACAGCAAACCCTTTTTCAACAAGCCAAACCCGTAGGAGTTATACATCTCCTAGGAGGTAATCAGGTTTGTTCCGAGGAAGAGGTGTATGTGGCTCCAATCTTTGGATTAGTAACAGGTCATCTCATCTAAAAATGCCACCAAATGTTATGTGATAAAGTGGAAACTCAAGGTTGACTGGTCCACTCTGACGATGTTAGGTAAGGAAGCCTGGTGGGAACATAATTATGACCAGTAGTAAGGTTTCTCCTTCATTGATCTACCTGTTATGACAATCATGGGAATAATAACAACAATACACTGGCAGGAGTAATAGCCGTGATAGACACCGTTCATAGAGCAGCCAACCTGCGTGCCCATCCCGTGCACATCCCGTGCTCATCCCGTGCACATCCCGTGCACATCCCGTGCCCATCCCGTGCACATCCCTCTCAAATACAACCTTCTCAACATTCTCCACCTGACTTGCTTCACTATGCTCACTATATATATACACGTACTCTCTGTTCAGGTCGATCTGTTTGTGACTTGATTAAGCTCAGTGTGAGGGCGAAACGTAGCCAATAAAGGATCGCATTATACTGCATTTGTTTCTATTTTTTCCCATTAACACAAGTCTGAGAACAATGATTAATGAAGTATAAACCAGTAAGTGAATAATGAGGATAATGAATTTGCAAGCGCAGCACAGCTGCCTCGGTGTTTTACACTGCATTTTATACCGTCACTCCACAATACAACAGCAGAGTCCGGCATGAATAATTATGTTCCTAATTATCTTCATAAGTACAAGACTCATAGCTGCGAGCTTTGATGTAGCATATTATGCAGCGCAGCTAAGACTGTCCTTATGTATTTCTGTGTGATTCTGTATGTCTGTGTGTGTGCTTCTGTATGTGTGCGTATGTGCTTCTGTATGTGTGCGTGTGTGCTTCTGTACATGTCGAGGTAATCTGTCCATCAAGTCTTGAAGACTACGGTGCTCTTCACCAACTCCAAAGGTAAGGGACTGACTACCTCATCTTTTATATATACTAGTTCTACTGTCTTCTCATTATGTCCCTTGTATTGATAAAGCCACTGAATAGCGACACGTCTACCAATAATAAAGATACTCAGATGCTGCACCTATCCTACCCACACCTATCCTTCCCACACCCATCCCTGTGCCATGCCACCCACGACCAAAGAAGAATAATCGAGGCGGCGGCACGAGTCAACAAGACAGATTATTAGCTTGACATGAAGCAGAAGTTCACCCTAATTACAAGGGAGTGTGCCCGGGGGAGGAGCGTGCTTTCCCACAATTAAACAAGTACACTTACGCAGTAATTGGTCCGCTCCCAGTCTCACGTAAAATTAACGCCACACACGTGACGCTCTCCAGAATTAGGGAAAGAGAGAGGGAAAAAAGATAGGGAAGGAACACGGGAAGTGTAGACTGGCACTTCACCTCTCTTGTCATGTTTAAATGTGTTGGGTCTTTCAAAATGATTTATTTATTCAATTTAAAACGTATTAAAAATGTGTGTGTGTGTGTGTGTGTGTGTGTGTGTTTTGAGCTTCCCTACATCACTTCCCCATCAAACTCATGCCAGTTTCCTACCATCTTGAGACTAAAGAAGTACTTCGTAACATCCCTATGGCTCATGTGTGTCTGCAGCGTCCACCTGTGTCCCCTTGTCTCCAGTCCTCGTAATTCACAATATTCTAGTGAAAACAATAAAAGACTGTGAAATTAAAGATAAGTGAAGTGCACCATGACGAGGGTAACTGGCGTTATCTTGTGAGGAATGTGGCCAATCACAGTCCTGCTTGACACCCCTCCAGGGGTGTTACATGAGACCGCCCCTACACCCTCCCGCTGCTATATCCAACTCTAATAAAGTTCTCTTTCTCTCTCTCTCTCTCTCCTCTCTCCTCTCTCTCTCTCTCTCTCTCTGAAAAACTTACATTTCATTTACAGTCCACCATTTAAAGCACTATAAGAACCCCCACCTCTCGTAAATCCTCATGCTTATAATCATAACCATAATTTTTAAAGGGGAGGAGGAGTAAGCCAGTGGAAGGCCTTGGTCAAATGACCAAAAGCTATAGCTGTGGGTCATCATATGACTACGACCCGCGTCAGGAAACACTTGTCCTGTTTCCTGACAAACCTTACCTAACCTAACCTTTCAACAAAGCTTCTCTACGATATTCCCTTAAATCCGACAGAAGTTAACTTTAATCCTTAACCATCTTAAAGTACTCGCATGGACTCTCTTAACTTTCTCTTTCTCTCTCTCTCTATCCTTTAAAGTCCATCACTTAAAGCACTATAAGAACCACCTCCTCTCACAAACCTTCTCTGGAAAATTCCCTTAAATCCGACAGAAGTCAGCTTTAATCTTTAACCAACTTAAAGTTTCGTAAAGTGTCCAAAGCTATCATAACTCCCCCACACAACACACTCCCTCTCAACCAAATCAGACACTGCATGAAGCAAAGCTCTTCACAAACTTGCAGCACTCACGTCAGCGACTGCAGAAACCACCATCACATCCAGCACCACAATGCAGCAAAGGCCTCCAGTCTGAGATCGGGCCGCGGGGGCGCTGACCCCTCGAAACAGACTCAATGTAAACAACAAATAAAGCAGCAGCCTACTAATGGAAACAAAATTCGAAAGGACTGTGAATAAGGTGAATAAGAGTGAAGGCAACAAGTAGAATGAGACGAATTGGAAAAAAAAAGTTATATTTTAAGTTTAGTTTAAATTGTAACTCTTTGTGACTACACTAACTACTGTTTGTGTTAGAAAAATGTGTACGATACACTTTTTTTCATATTTTAAAAAAAACTGGATACATCAGGAGTGTGCTGCTACACATCTATATGATAGTTACACAGTGAGAACAAAAGCTAGGTATGTTGTCCTGCCATGTTCCATCACCCAGGACGGGTTACATACATACTGTAATATGTCAGCTTGAGCTGGGAGTCTTTAGCAGTGTCAGCTTGAGCTGGGAGTCTTTAGCAGTGTCAGCCTGAACTGGGAGACTTCAACAGTGTCAGCTTGAGCTGGGAGACTTTAGCAGTGTCAGCCTGAGCTGGGAGACTTCAACAGTGTCAGCCTGAGCTGGGAGACTTCAACAGTGTCAGCCTGAGCTGGGAGACTTCAACAGTGTCAGCCTGAGCTGGAAGACTTCAACAGTGTCAGCCTGAGCTGGGAGACTTCAACAGTGTCAGCCTGAACTGGGAGACTTCAACAGTGTCAGCCTGAACTGGGAGACTTCAACAGTGTCAGCCTGAACTGGGAGACTTCAACAGTGTCAGCCTGAACTGGGAGACTTCAACAGTGTCAGCCTGAACTGGGAGACTTCAACAGTGTCAGCCTGAGCTGGGAGACTTCAACAGTGTCAGCCTGAGCTGGGAGACTTCAACAGTGTCAGCCTGAGCTGGAAGACTTCAACAGTGTCAGCCTGAACTGGGAGACTTCAACAGTGTCAGCCTGAACTGGGAGACTTCAACAGTGTCAGCCTGAGCTGGGAGACTTCAGTAGTGTCAGCCAGAAATGGGAGACTTCAGTAGTGTCAGCCAGAGATGGGAGACTTCAGTAGTGTCAGCCAGAGATGGGAGACTTCAGTAGTGTCAGCCAGAGATGGGAGACTTCAGTAGTGTCAGCCAGAGATGGGAGACTTCAGTAGTGTCAGCCAGAGATGGGAGACTTCAGTAGTGTCAGCCTGAGCTGGGAGACTTCAGTAGTGTCAGCCAGAGATGGGAGACTTCAGTAGTGTCAGCCAGAGATGGGAGACTTCAGTAGTGTCAGCCAGAGATGGGAGACTTCAATAAGGGTATCGTCAAGTACTCCAGTAAGGGTTCATCAGCTACGACAGCTTCAAAGGTTTCCCCCCAGTAGAGCTGGAGTTAAAAATAGGGGAAGAAGGAAAAGGAGGCAGAGGGAGGAGGAAAGAGATACAAGGAAGAGGGAGAGGGAGGGGAGGAGGAAGAGATAGAGAGGGGAGAGGAGGAGGGAGAGGAGGAGGAGAAGAGGAAAGAAAAGGGTGATAGAGGGAAGAGATATAGAAAGGGAAAGAAAATGGGAATAGGGAAGAAGGAAGTGCAGATGGTAAGGTATAGGGAGTAATTCACCAGACAATATAAGAGGTGAGGGAAGGGTACAAAAGACGGGAGGGAAGATGATACACACACCGTCTCAGAAAAATCCTCGCTGAGGAAGAATGAGCATTGTGTAGCTGAGAGAGAGAGAGAGAGAGAGAGAGAGAGAGAGAGAGAGAGAGAGAGAGAGAGAGAGAGAGAGAGACTAATCACCCGTCCAATCAATCGAATAACCAATGAACCGATCAATAGATCAACCAGCCACCCCACCATTCAACTAACCCCGCAACCAACCCCCCACTCAAGCAACCACACAACCAACCAGCCGACGGCCCGACTAAACAAGCGACCAACCAGCCGACCAGTAGAGCGCAGGACAAGGCTCCACAAAAACGCTAAAATAGAAGATTCATAAGAAACAATAAAGAATTTCTTCAGCCTATCTTTGTAAATTACACTTACAAGATTATACTACATTATGGAATGTGGAGGGAGGGAGATGGGAAGTAAGGAATGGAGAGAGTAATAGGAGGGCAGATAGGAGAAGAGGAAATGAGAGAAATGTGAGAAAGAGGGACCTCTCTCTCTCTCCTTCCCCTCTCTCTCCCCAGCCTGGCTACAAACAATACAAACTTGGAACTAACAAGATTCCTGATACAACCATCACACAACAACCTCCACCTCGTTATCTGTGTCCTCACTGATCCATGCTCGAGGGGGGTCGAGTCCTGGCCCCGCCTTCTTAACCTCCGTAAGTTTTGACTCATGGTGGAATGTGTTCAAATCCCTTGGATCAAGAACCCTGCACCAGCATGATGGAGGGATGAAACTGCATACCTGTGACCCTAGATCAGGTCTCCTTGGTGACTGCCTGGTCAACCAGGTTGTTGCTGTTGGCAGCCTGCTGGCTCATATCCATCACAGCCTGGTTGATCCAGTACTTGGTGGAGATACTGGTCCCGTTTACCCTTGAAGACCTTTACACTGTTTCCAGAAATCTTTTTGATATCTACTAGTAGCAGGATGAATAGTCTAGGCCCACACATGTTGACGCAGTTTTCTCGTATTGTGCTCGTGGCTCCCCTACTTTTCACTGAGTCTGTCACATTTCCTCCCGTATCTCTCTAGTGTGTTGTTATGGTAGTCTGCAGACTGGGGATTAGTCTCTTCATTATAGTACGTGGGTATCTCTCTCGCCTTCTTTCCAGGGAGTACTTTTTAGGTCTTTTGCGGCGTATCCAGCAGCAGCAGCTGTAGCAGGACAAGGATACGTCAACTGTCACCCACAATAACTGTCTCCCACCTAAACTGTCTCCTACCACAACTGTCACCCACTACAATTGTCTCCCACCACAACTGTCTCCTACCACAACTGTCTCCCACTACAATTGTCTCCCACCACAACTGTCTCCTACCACAACTGTCTCCTACCACAACTGTCTCCTACCACAACTGTCTCCCACCACAACTGTCTCCCACCACAAGTGTCTCCCACCACAACTATCTCCTACCACAACTGTCTCCTACCACAACTGTCTCCTACCACAACTGTCTCCTACCACAACTGTCTCCCACTACAATTGTCTCCCACCACAACTGTCTCCTACCACAACTGTCACCCACTACAATTGTCTCCCACCACAACTGTCTCCTACCACAAGTGTCTCCCACCACAAGTGTCTCCCACAAGTGTCTCCCACCACAAGTGTCTCCCACCACAAGTGTCTCCCACCACAAGTGTCTCCCACCACAAGTGTCTTCCACCACAAGTGTCTCCCACCACAACTATCTCCTACCACAAGTGTCTCCCACCACAAGTGTCTCCCACCACAAGTGTCTCCCACCACAAGTGTCTCCCACCACAAGTGTCTCCCACCACAAGTGTCTCCCACCACAAGTGTCTCCCACCACAAGTGTCTCCTACCATAAGTGTCTCCCACCACAAGTGTCTCCCACCACAAGTGTCTCCCACCACAAGTGTCTCCCACCACAAGTGTCTCCCACAATCACAGTTATGTGAGGGTAGATTGGTGTGTAACTCGAGTACGGCGGCAACATTCACAAGCGGGAGTTCCGCTATTACCCTCGCTACACACTCGCTCGCTCTCGCTCACTAATGGAAATAATATCGAAAATCGCCTCAATTTCCCAAGACTGCGATTTCTCAAAAGAAAATGGGACGCCTCCTCGATTCCCATTTTCTCCCACATGATTTCTGCCCATTTTCTATGAATGCTTATTTATACTCATTTGCTAAGGCCCGTTTTCTGTTACTTTTAATTTCATTTAATATCACAAACCTAAATTACACAATGTATTAAAGACTTGTTTGTTACTGGAAGCTAGTTAAAAATTTTGCACTCTGGCAAGATAGTCGATTATGTAAGATGACAGGTAAATCTTGGCTAAGGGACTGAATACAGTCTATCAAGAGTTAGGAACTGAACACCTTCTATTAGTCTTAAAAACTGAACACCTTTCAAGCCTTCAAGATAAGGGAGTGAACACCTTAATATTACCTCTCCGTTTCTTCCACTGTCCCTAGGATAAAAATAGTTTCTGTGTTAGTATACCTTACCTTTGATATACCTTTGAAGAGTTTCGAGAGTATCTACTCTCTGAGCCCGGCCATGGGCCAGGCTCGTCTGGTGCTTGCCTGGTCAACCAGGCTGTTGCTGCTGGAGGCCCGCTGCCCCACATATCCATCACAGCCTGGTTGATCTGGCACCTGGTGAAGATATTTGTCCAGTTTCCTCTTGAAGGCTTCTACACTGGTTCCAGCCGTGTTTCGGATATCTTCTGGTAAGATGTTGAATAGTCTGGGACCCCGGATGTTAATACAGTGCTCCCACAACTGTCAAAGCCTGCTACGTGAGCGAAACGTCTCGTTAATAAAGACTCCCAAGTGTAGTACATGGGTCTTACCCATCAAGGTGACGCTACTGTATACAATATACAGAGACTTCATGCAAGAACCACTTTCCTGATTTGTACTGATATATATATATATATATATATATATATATATATATATATATATATATATATATATATATATATATATATATATACACACACAAGACAACCACTAAGAAAATAGAAGAATTCCAAGGCTTTGTGACTACTCACATTATCAAAGTTCCTTGATAATGTGAGTAGTCACGAAGCGCTTGAATTCTTCTATTTTTCACAGTGGTTGTCTTGCATATTTTGATATCACCTGTTTACTGTGATCTTTTTGCATATATATATATATATATATATATATATATATATATATATATATATATATATATATATATATATATATATATATATTTCCACTCCTCTATATATATCCACTAGACAATCTCTCCATACCATTTTCCAATTCTGTTTAATCCTCCGTCCTCTCGAAAAAAACTAAATCCCTGTCTCTCATTTTTTTTACCAACTTTTGATCCCTTTTCTGACTATTCACATTTCACAACGTCGATTTTCTAACGTGGTGAGGAACGTCGACTTTTGAACGTTTCTTATCGTCCCTCATGCTAATTTCGTGTTAGGATTAAATTAACATACCAACACGTGTATTTAACCACACAAAAAAAAATAAAAAAAAGGGCCGTGACTCGTCTGGCAAGGGGGTAAAGAAGGAAAAAACAGCGTTGAATTGTGAACGTTTTATTAGTGCCAATTCCACCCTAACACTGATGAACCACTGTTCATTGTACCAATTGTGTTCATCCCTCTTCCCATTTTCTACCTGCAAAATCTACCCAATCTACCTTCCCTATTTTCTCCATTACCAATTCCGCCCCCCCTTTCTCCACTCTTCTCATTTCTCCCCTACCAATCCCGCTCCCTTCTCATTTTTCCCTGCCAATTTCCTCTTTGTGCCCCTTAGCTCCGGGACTAGTCTTGTTGAAAACCTTTACACTTTCTCTAATTTCCTTACATGCTTAGCTAGGTGTGGGTTCCAAACTGGTGCTGCATACTCCAATATAGGCCTGACATACACGGTGTACAGGTACTCAACTATTCCTCATTGAGATGTTGGAATGCTATTCTTAGGTTTGCTAGGCATCCATATGCTGCAATAGTTATTTGATTGATGTGTGCCTCAGGAGATGTGCCTTACCTTTGAATACCTTTGAAGAGTTTCGAGAGTATCTACTCTCTGAGCCCGGCCATGGGCCAGGCTCGTCTGGTGCTTGCCTGGTCAACCAGGCTGTTGCTGCTGGAGGCCCGCTGCCCCACATATCCATCACAGCCTGGTTGATCTGGCACCTGGTGAAGATATTTGTCCAGTTTCCTCTTGAAGGCTTCTACACTGGTTCCAGCCGTGTTTCGGATATCTTCTGGTAAGATGTTGAATAGTCTGGGACCCCGGATGTTAATACAGTGCTCCCGTATTGTCCCCACCGCACCCCTGCTCCTCACTGGGTTTATTTTACACTTTCTCCCATATCTCTCACTCCAGTATGTTGTTATGGCAGTGTGCAGATTTGGGACCAGGCCCTCAAGTACTTTCCATGTATATATTATCATGTATCTCTCTCTCCTCCGCTCCAATGAGTACATGTTCAAGACTTGAAGGCGTTCCCAATAATTTAGATGTTTCAATGGCTCAATGTGAGCCGTAAACGATCTCTGGATTTGTTCCAGCTCTGCTATTTCTCCTGCCCTGAACGGGGCCGTCACCCCAAGATCCTTTTCCTTGAGTGAGGTTTGTAGTCTTTGGGCCCCTAGGCTGTACTCCGTCTGCGGTCTTCTTTGCCCTTCCTCGATCTTCATGACTTTGCCAGTCAGTCAGCCCCCTCCAGTCAGTCAGTCCCCATCAGTCAGTCCGTCCCCTCCAGTCAGTCCGTCCCCTCCAGTCAGTCAGTCCCCACCAGTCAGTCAGTCCCCTCCAGCACATCTTCAACTACACTGCCATCTATCGCTATGCATACATCTTTCTCTCTTTCTCTTTCTCTCTCTCAGGAAGATTCCCCATTCCATTATGTCTACCCACCCCACATCATTACCATTACACTTAAAGTTTTGCTCATCTTCCTCACTATCTTTCCCATCTTCACACCGCTCTTCTCTCTCATCTTATTCTCTTTTTTCCCCACCGTCTTTCTCCTCTTCCTCTTGACTTCAACACTCCTCAAACCTCCAGTTATCTCCACTTCCCTCTCGTCTCCTACTTTCCCTTCTATCCCATTCCTCACCCTCCCGTCCCATACAATCCCTCCCCCTCCTTCCTTCCTTTCCATTCCTCACCTCCTCTCTTTCCTTCCCATCCCTCATTCCCTCCCTCGCCTTCCTTCACATGATTGCATATAAACAGCGGTCATATAAGCGCCAGTGATGGTTGGTTCGTCTTCAGGGGAAATAGAATTTGTACCTCTGATCTTTTATAGGTGTGAGAGTCGGCGTCAGTGCTCGTGTTTGTTGACGTAAGGTCACACTAACTCACTGGATTTACCCACCCCCGAGTACTGGTTGTACTCAGGATCTACCTCCGTGTACTGGTTGTACTCAGGATCTACCTCCGTGTACTGGTTGTACTCAGGATCTACCTCCGTGTACTGGTTGTACTCAGGATCTACCTCCGTGTACTGGTTGTACTCAGGATCTACCTCCGTGTACTGGTTGTACTCAGGATCTACCTCCGTGTACTGGTTGTACTCAGGATCTACCCCCGAGTACTGGTTGTACTCAGTAAAGATACCCAAGTGTTCCACATGTGTTTTATTCATCTACGGAACCTAAACTCTTCCCCTGTTGCCTGGTATTATTCAGGCTCTGCAACAGTACCTGTTCGTGAAGCTGCGTGGTGCATCTCCACCTTCTCCTTGTTCACCTCATACCATTCTCCAGCTACGACTCTGACATTCGTAATCTGGTTCCTTGCCACAGAATCAAAATGCAATTCAAAGAATTTCTCTTACAAAGATTCAAGATGACCTCGACAGCAATGAAAGAGATTCCCGACAAGACTGAATTTTGAAACCGTTTTCATTCAGGAAAAAGTATGAGTGGAACTCTGGTCGGGAAAGAACTTGAAGGTGAGACTTGATCTGGGCTTAAAGACCCCCACTGACATTTTTCTCACCCAGGAACGCGTCAAGAAGGTAAGATATTAAAGAACAAAAAGGTACAATATCGTGATTGGAACAATACACAAATAACCCACCCATAGGAGAGAGAAGGTTATGATGACGTTTCGGTCCTACCTGGACCATTTACAAGTCACAGTGTGACTAGTTAATGGTCCAAGTCGGACCGAAACGTCGACTGAAGCTTCTGTCTATTACTGCTAATACTACTGCAAACATCTGCCGTATAACTGTCACTACTACAAACATCTGTCCTATTACTACTGCTACTACAAAAATTTGTACTATCATTGCTACTACAAACATGTGTACTATCATTGCTACTACTACACCTGTCCTATTAATCTTACTACTACAAACATCTGTCATAGAACACGTGTCCAGCTGGGTGTAATATTTCACGGTTAAACACACACACACACGTCATACCTAAACAGCGCCTGACTGAGAGTGGACTCAGAGGTAAATATTGCGCAAGTAGACTCTCTTTTGTTCTGTCAGATGATTTTGTTGTTTTATTCTCTCGTTCTGCACCAGATAGTCTGCACACAAACGTCAGTCCAAAGTCATACAAGACCTTGCCCTACACAGGATGGATATATATATATATATATATATATATATATATATATATATATATATATATATATATATATATATATGTCGTGCCGATTAGGTAAAACTGGTCAATTAGCAAGAACTCAGAGAGTAGATACTCTCGAAACTCTTCAAAGGTAAAGGTATATCATCTAAAATTAAGCCCTTTCTAAAATTTTCTCTTATACGTTTAAAGATATATTTTTTTCATTTATTTTAATGTAATAATTTATAATTTTGTACCAAGAGAAACTTTGAAAATCTACCTAACCTTATTACAACAAGTAAGAACATAAGAACATAAGAAAGGAGGAACACTGCAGCAGGCCTGTTGGCCCATACTAGGCAGGTCCTTCACAATCCGTCCCACTAACAGAATATTTGCTCAACCCAATTTTCAATGCTACCCAAGAAATAAGCTTTGACAATTCTACCCACTCATGTGCGAGTCCCACTCAAATCCAACCCCTCTCACTCATGAATTTATCCAACCTAAATTTGAAACTACCCAAGGTCCTAGTTTCAATAACCCTACTAGGCAGACTGTTCCACTCATCAACTACCCTATTTCCAAACCAATACTTTCCTATATCCTTTCTAAATCTAAACTTATCTAACTTGAATCCATTATTGCGGGTTCTCTCTTGGAGAGATATCCTCAAGACCTTATTTATATCCCCTTTGTTAATACCCATTTTCCACTTGTATACCTCGATCATGTCTCCCCTCATTCTACGTCTTACAAGTGAATGTAATTTTAGGGTCTTCAATCTTTCTTCGTAAGGAAGATTTCTAATGCTATGTATTAATTTAGTCATTCTACGCTGAATGTTTTCTAACGAATTTATGTCCATTCTGTAATATGGAGACCAGAACTGAGCTGCGTAATCTAGGTGAGGCCTTACTAAGAACATAAGAACATAAGAAAGGAGGAACACTGCAGCAGGCCTGTTGGCCCATACTAGGCAGGTCCTTCACAATCCGTCCCACTAACAGAATATTTGCTCAACCCAATTTTCAATGCTACCCAAGAAATAAGCTTTGACAATTCTACCCACTCATGCGCGAGTCCCACTCAAATCCAACCCCTCTCACTCATGAATTTATCCAACCTAAATTTGAAACTACCCAAGGTCCTAGCTTCAATAACCCTACTAGGCAGACTGTTCCACTCATCAACTACCCTATTTCCAAACCAATACTTTCCTATATCCTTTCTAAATCTAAACTTATCTAACTTGAATCCATTATTGCGGGTTCTCTCTTGGAGAGATATCATCAAGACCTTATTTATATCCCCTTTGTTAATACCCATTTTCCACTTGTATACCTCGATCATGTCTCCCCTCATTCTACGTCTTACAAGTGGTGGACCTGACTTAACTCAGTGGTGGACCTGACTTAACTCAGTGAAGACGTGTCTTGTGTGCTCTCTGTCAATCTGAAGAAGATGTCCT
>WNWK01003717.1:58308-158501 GCA_009830355.1 Cherax destructor
CTGCCAGTGAGTAAATCGCATCCAGAACCACGGTACTGCCAGTGAATGGGTTGCACCCAGAACCACGGTACTGCCAGTGAGTGGGTCGTATCCAGAACCACGGTACTGCCAGTGAGTGGGTTGCACCCAGAACCACGGTACTGCCAGTGAGTGGGTCGCATCCAGAACCACGGCATCATGTCCTCTCCAAATTTAACGTATTAATGGGTAAGGCCTCACTGATGATACACAAGCCAAAAAGCAGCTAAGATGAGCGGCATAACATAATCAGATGTGAACCAAGGACAGGCAAGAGCAGCTGCACTTCCTTGGTTCAAGAGCCCTTCACCAACATCAAGGCACCCTCCTTGAAAGATTTAACTTCTAACGCTACTGGTCTCCCTCTACAATCTTCGATCCCCTTTCTCCTCCTCCCTTTACTCTCTCCAATAATAATAATAATAATAATAATAATAATAATAATAATAATAATAAAAATTTGATAATAATAATAATGATAATAATAATAATGATAATAATAATAATAATAATGATAATAATAATAATCATAATAATAATTTAATGGAGGCCAATTAACGGATCCCAGGAAGGCAGTCATCCGCTAAATTCCGCCCTGATCAATTAGCGTTTTTTCCTGCAGGACAGACGAGGTATTTGGGAAAGTTGGTCCAGAGAAGTGACAACTTTGGGATCTACTTCCAACTCTTCTGTTTCTCTCTGCTAGCGGGAGGGAGGAGGTGGGTGGAAGAGTAAGATAGATAGATAGAGAGCACTCCACCCACATGGGTCCTCAGTGGAGTCTCCCTCCTTCACCAACGACTAAGTAGACAACACCAGACAGGAAGGAACTATCATCATGGCTGTCTCTTCTTTAAGTTTATTCTCATAAGATTCTCCAAAACATCAGAGTAATTTCATATTATCTCGGGCTGTGGAAGCACTGAGTCTTTACTACCTTAAGATGTCCCGTAGCTCGGTTGGTAGCGCACTCAGCTCGCGCACTGAGTTCCGTGGCTCGATCCCCGGTACGGGTGGAACCACTGGACGTGTTTTAAGACACCTGTTATCCCTGTTCACCTAGCACTATAGGTATCTGGGTGCTAGCCCAGGTAATCAGTCCAAGGCTGAGAGTCTAATTACCCCGTCTTTGTATATAGTTGTAATGTCTTCCCATATATGTCGTTGAATTAGTAATGATAAAGCCACTGGATGGCGAAACGTCAACAATAAAGATACCCAGACGCTGCACATGTGACTAATTCTGGTATTTATATATTTTCCTACAATACAATGCATTTAACAAAGGTGGGATATCGATATCGGAAAAATAAACATTGGTACTGTTCCATCAGTAGTATTTAAATAATGTTACTTGAACCACAAACAGAGGGATGGCGGTATTAATAAGATCTCACAGCATTACAAGAAGGCGAAGACTGACATGAAGAACAAGAAATTAGAGAGTAATGGCTGCTAGATTCTGAGCATGGGTAAGCTGGGTCAACACCTGCGCCATGTGGTGAGTGTCTTGCCTGAATCACACTCATTATTACCTAACTAGGAACTTAATACTTGCATTAATGTTCTCTTAAAGTCACTCTTTCTTTATCTCCACCACCACCCACCTATACCACTATCTCCACCACCACCCACCTATACCACTATCTCCACCACCACCCACCTATACCACTATCTCCACCACCACCCACCTATACCACTATCTCCACCACCACCCACCTATACCACTATCTCCACCACCACCCACCTATACCACTATCTCCACCACCACCCACCTATACCACTATCTCCACCACCACCCACCTATACCACTATCTCCACCACCACCCACCTATACCACTATCTCCACCACCACCCACCTATACCACTATCTCCACCACCACCCACCTATACCACTATCTCCACCACCACCCACCTATACCACTATCTCCACCACCACCCACCTATACCACTATCTCCACCACCACCCACCTATACCACTATCTCCACCACCACCCACCTATACCACTATCTCCACCACCACCCACCTATACCACTATCTCCACCACCACCCACCTATACCACTATCTCTACCACCACCCACCTATACCACTATCTCCACCACCACCCACCTATACCACTATCTCCACCACCACCCACCTATACCACTATCTCCACCACCACCCACCTATACCACTATCTCCACCACCCACCTATACCACTATCTCCACCACCACCACCCACTTATACCACTATCCACCACCACCCACTACCTGGAGTCTACCTGGAGGGCATTCCGGGGATCGACGTCCCCGCGGCCCGGTCTATGACCAGGCCTCCAGGTGGATCAGGGCCTGATCAACGAGGCTGTTACTGCTGGCTGCACGTAGTCCAACGTACGAACCACAGCCCGGCTGATCCGGCACTGACTTTAGGTATCTGTCCAGCTCCCTCTTGAAGACAACCAGAGGTCTATTGGTAATGCCCCTTATGGCTGGAGGGAGGCTGTTGAACAGTCTTGGGCCCGGACACTTAGTGTTTTCTCTTAGTGTACCAGTGGCGCCCCTACTTTTCACTGGGGTACGTTGCACCGTCTGCCAAGTCTTTTGCTTTCGTATGGAGTGATTTCTGTGTGCATATTAGGGACCAGTCCTCCAGAATCTTCCAGGTGTAGATTATGATATATCTCTCTCGCCTGCGCTTCAGTGAATATAAGTCTAGTGCTTCCAGGCGTTCCCAGTAGTTAAGGTGTTTGATGGAACTTATACGGGCAGTAAAGGTTCTCTGTACATTCTCTAGATCTGCAATTTCACCTTGCCTTGAATGGGGATGTTAATGTGCAGCAGTATTCTAGCCTAGAGTGAACAAGTGATTTAAAAAGGATCATCATTGGCTTGGCATCTCTTGTCTTGAATGTTCTCATTATCCATCCTATCAGTTTCCTCGCAGATGTGATAGTGGCATTGTTGTGGTCCTTGAAGGTGAGGTCTTCGGACATTACCACACCCAGGTCCTTCACATTGCTTTTCAGCTCTATTATGTGATTGGAATTTGTAATATACTCAGTCCTAGCTATTATTTCCTCTAGTTTTCCATAACGGAGTAGTTGGAATTTGTCTTCATTGAACATATTGTTCTCTGTTGCCCATTGGAAAACTTGGTTTATATCTTCTTGGAGATTTGCCGTGTCCTCAATGGATGACACTCATGCAGATCCTAGTATCATCTGCAAAGGATGATACAGTGCTATGGTTTACATCTCTGTCTATATCTGATATGAGAATGAGGAACAGGATAGGTGCGAGTACTGTGCCTTGTGGGACAGAGCTCTTCACTATGGCAGCATCCGATTTAACTCTGTTTACCACTACTCTTTGTGTTCAATTGGTTAGGAAGTTAAAGATCCATCTGCATACTTTGCCAGTTATCCCTTTAGCACGCATTTTGTGTGCTATTACACCATGATCGCACTTGTCAAAGGCTTTTGCAAAATCTGTGTATACTACATCTGCATTCTGCTTGTTTTCCAGAGCATCTAAGACCATATCATAGTGGTCTAGCAGTTGCGAGAGGCAGGGGCGACCTGCTCTGAAACCATGTTGCCCGGGGTTGTGCAATTTTTGGGAGTCCAGGTGGTTTGCTATCCTGCTTCTTAGAACTCTTTCAAAGATTTTTATGATATGGGACGTTAAAGCTATTGGTCTATAGTTCTTAGCTACTGCTTTGCTGCCACCTTTATGGAGTGGGGCTATATCCGTTGTTTTTAGTGACTGTGGAATCTCGCCTGTGTCTAAGCTCCTTCTTCATAGCATACTTAGGGCCTGTGAGAGTGGTTTCTTGCAGTTCTTAATGAACACAGAGTTCCACGAGTCTGGGCCTGGGGCTGAGTGCATGGGCATGTCGTCGATGGCTTTCTCAAAGTCTAGAGGAGTTAGGGTTATGTCAGAAATTTGGCATACATTGGCAGGGTTTTGGGGCTCATTCATAAAAAAATTGTTTGGATTGTCTATCTTTAGACGGATTAGTGGTTTGCTGAACACAGTCATATTAAGATTTCAGTATCTCACTCATTTCTTTGTTGTCATCTGTGTAAGATCCGTCTTGTCTGAGCAGGGGCCCTATACTAGAAGTGGTTTTTGCCTTGTTTTTGGCATATGAAAAGAAATATTTCGAATTTCTTTCAATTTCACTAATCGCTTTAGCTCCTCTTGACTCTCCTGGATCCTGTAGAGTCCTTTAACTTTAGCTCAATATTTTCCACTTCCCTGGTTAGCGCTTCCTTCCGTGAATCAGATAGTCCGGCATTCTTGAGGAGCTCAGTGATTCTTCGTCTTCTCCTGTATAGGGAGCGTCTCTCTCTTTCTGTTTACTTCTTCTTTCTTTTTTCGTGGAGGAATATGCCTTGAACATACTTCAGCTACCAGGAGGTTGATCTTTTCAAGGCACTGGTTAGGGTCCATGTAATTCAAGATCTTCCCAAACATGTTTCATTTAGGGCAAAGTTTACCAGATCCCAGTTGATGTTCTTGTTGTTGAAGTTGAATTGGGTAAAGGTACCCTCATAGCTATATGCGTTTTGCTGATCAGGGGTCTTGTGCATGTACGTCTGGACTTCGATTAGATTTTATCAGAATTTGTTGTTTTTGATATTGTTATTTTCTTACCAGGTCCACTTATACCACTATCTCCACCACGACCCACCTATACCACTATCTCCACCACGACCCACCTATACCACTATCTCCACCACGACCCACCTATACCACTATCCCCACCACGACCCACCTATACCACTATCTCCACCACGACCCACCTTTTACCACTATCTCCACCACGACCCACCTTTTACCACTATCTCCACCACGACCCACCTTACCACTATCTCCACCACCACCCACCATACCACTATCTCCCCCCCACCACCCACTTTTACCACTATCTCCCCCCCACCACCCATATACCACTACCCCCACCACCACCCACCTATACCACTACCTCCACCACCACCCACCTATACCACTACCTCCACCACCACCCACCTATACCACTACCTCCACCACCACCCACCTATACCACTACCTCCACCACCACCCACCTATACCACTACCTCCCCACCACCCACCTATACCACTACCTCCACCACCCCCACCTATACCATTACCATCATCATCGCTACCACCCCACTATTACCCCACCATCGACACTACCACCACCACTTTACCCCCCCATTGACATTATCACCACCATCGACACTACCACCACCACCACCACCATCGACACTACCACCCACCATCGACACTAAACCCCATCCCATCGAACTACCACCACCACCATCGACACTACCACCACCACCCCCATCGACACTACCACCACCACCATCGACACTACCACCACCACCACCATCGACATCCACAACAACCCACGATTTATTCCTTTTACAATTTCTTGGTGCTTTAACCACGAAAACAAATAATGTAAACCCTAATCACTCACTTTGCCTTCACTTCCCCCTCACCCCTCCCATTTCCAACTCCATCTTTCTCCCTTCCTCTTCTTCCCTCTTACCCCTCTACACCCCCCTCTCCTCCCCCTTCCTCTATTTTTTCTTCTCTCTCCCCCTCACTCTCACCTTGTCCCTCGTCAATTCCCTTCTCTCCCGTTCCATTGCCACGATTAAGCTGTCTTAGAGGAATTTAACCCCTCGAGGATGAGAGAGAGAGAGAGAGAGAGAGAGAGAGAGAGAGAGAGAGAGGGGGAGAGAGGGAGAGAGAGAGAGAGAGAGAGAGAGAGAGAGAGGAGGGCAGAGGGAGACCCACATTTTCTCCACTCTAATAGCTGTCGGTGAGAAATCGTTATTTTATACAATGGTCGGAGGGCGGTGGAAAGTTGATTGCAGAGGGAAAGCAAGAGTTAGAGGGGAAAATGAGGATGTATAGGACAATGGGGAAGGAAGGAAGGAAGGAAGGGAGAGAGGAAAATGCACTTGTAAGAGCAGGCTGAAGATGGACGGTGTGGGAACAAAAAAGTGTGAGAGAAAGTTAGAGGAAGAGAGAAAATGAGAAGCAAATAAACGGGATGGCAGCAAAGGCTAAGAAGAAAACAAATTAAGAAAGAGAGAAATTAAGGTAAAAAATATTAGAAAAAATGGAGAGTAGGAGGGATTTAGAGTACGAAGGGGGGAGGAGGAGGAAAAGTGAAAATGAAGTGGAAGGGGGAAAACAGAAAATAAAAAAAGGAAGATAAACCTTTTCCTTTGATGCGTTCCGAGTGCTTTACCCCGGAGCCCGCCAGGGACCAGGCTCGTCTGGTGCTAGCCTGGTCAACCAGGAATGGAATGGGCAGAAGCAGGAAAGGAAAGAAGAGGCGTGAGATGTAAGAGGGGTGAGAAAGAAAGTACTTCGTAAGTATGCGAGTTCTTACTAAGCTGAATGATCTGGATGAAGAAGTGTGGAAATAGACTTCATGCACAGTTTCAAGAATAGGAACAATGACCACTGGTCACTGCAGCGGAACCCCTCGGTCAGATGACCAAATCTCCAGCTGCGGGTCATCATGTGACTAAGACCCGCGTCAGGAAACACTTGTCCTGCTTCCTGACAAACATTACCTAACCTAACAATGACTATTCGTGAGCGAGAGGGGGGCCAGGAGCCGATTTCAACCCTGTCAGCCACAACAGGTGATTTTACACTAATGGTGTACCAAACTGTCAAGTAGATGTATAAGACACATGCGCAATATAAGAGCTGCATGTGTCTTATTTGACCACTAGGTGACTACGTAAGGTAAATGGTCACACATGCAACTCATGTGACATCTGCAACATTTTGCTCTCAATTAAAAATTAGTCGAATCTGTGTCCATTTACCTAACATTATGTTGGTAATTGTGCCATTATTAGCAGGTGAGTACTCCACCCTCTTCCCCTTCAACCAGTCCCATCCCTCAAATATTTCCCTTCATCCCTCCGTTCCACAAACACAAGAGAATTTTGTCAAATAAATTCCTTTAACCTGCGTGGAAAACCATGATTAATTCTTACAAAATTCATATATCTGAACTAAAAATAGCAGTGGTGACATGTACACGGAAGATTACATTCTGTGGCAGAAGTGGAGAGTTTATTCTGAACCCCAGACTTCCTGTGCAGAGCAGCGCAACAACATATGCATACACAATAGGACTCACGAAATCGTAATGACACGATTGTAAACAAACCATACCACCATATAATCATCTGTGTCTGCCAAACTGCCAGAAGTACATGTAACCAAGCCTAAGCCTGCATTAACGTGGGTAGAGTTATCCATAACATGGTAAGTAAAATGAGTCTACCTGGAGGGTATTCCGGGGGTCAACGCCCCCGCGGCCCGGTCCATGACCAGGCCTCCTGTTACTGCTTGTCGCACGTAGTCCAACGTACCAACCACAGCCCGGTTGATCTGGCACTGACTTTAGGTATCTGTCCAGCTCCCTCTGAAGACAACCGGGGTCTATTGGTAATTCCACTTATGGCTGGTGGGAGGCTGTTGGAGAGTCTTGGGCCCCGGACACTTATTGTGTTTTCTTAGTGTATCAATGGCGCCCCTACTTTTCACTGGGGTATGTTGCATCGCCTGCCATGTCTTTTGCTTTCGTAGAGTGATTTCGTGTAGAGATTCGGGACCAGTCCCTCCAGAATCTTCCAGGTGTAGATTATGAATTCTCGTCAAGTAGTTTCAAGCGTTCCCAGTAGTTAAGGTATTTGATGGAACTTATACGTGCTACTACGACATCAGTTAGTCTGATCAATATTGCAAGTTGCTCCATAAACGTACTTTATACGTTCATGTTATCATAGTGGGTTATAGATGCACTCCGGCTTCCAACTGCATACCTATAACATTCATATCTGTAATGAAGCCGAGAATGACGTGTGGAGATGTGACGAATTTACATTAACAACGCTGCTCTATCCACTCTTTTTGTGAGCTCTAATATTTTACCAACACTGACTATACTCGTAGAAGCGACGACCATAACAGTTACACTGTGAAGACAAGGGGAGGAAAAAGGAAGGTAAAAGAGAGACGGGGGAGGAGGAGGAAGGGAAGACGTAGATGGGAGTAAGAAAGTGAGCTGGAAGATGAGTTAAGTAATGAAGCCATCTGGTTATTACTACGGGTCATCCTACCATCACCGACCATTGTAAGTCACACAGTGGTCTACATTTATATAAAAGCTTGTGGTACAGGAGAAACATGGAGCTTCACGCTTACTGCTTCACCAATGGCGGCTCCACCTATTACACATTATCTCTCTCTCTCTCTCCTGGCTGTTTCGCCAGGACTCGATCCTGCGTTCCCATGCCCGTCGCTGTGAGAACTGAACAAAGTACGCATCACTCTTACTTATCAAGTTGGGTATCTTTATTGCTGAAACGTTTCGCTTACACAGTAGGTTTCTTCAGTCAAATATAGTGGCAGTAGGTGTAGTAGTGAAATGAAGATGATGTAATCAGTCTTTATGTCACTACCACACATACTGTGTAGGAGAAACGTTTCATCAATAAAGATACCCAACATGATGAGTGTTTATGTCACTACCACACATACTGTGTAGGAGAAACGTTTCATCAATAAAGATACCCAACATGATGAGTGTTTATGTCACTACCACACATACTGTGTAGGAGAAACGTTTCATCAATAAAGATACCCAACATGATGAGTGTTTATGTCACTACCACACACACTGTGTAGGAGAAACGTTTCATCAATAAAGATACCCAACATAATTATTTGCATAAACTATGTTTATAATGTATTATATTTATTTAGCTTGCATTGTTGCATTTATCAAGTCATATTTCTCTCAATGTTGCAATATGCGCCATATTTCTCTCATTGTTGCATTATTCGTCACATTCTTCTCAGTGTTGCATTATGCACCCGTATTTCACTGCTGCATTTATTATGCGTCATATTCTCCTCATTGTTGCATTTATTATGCGTCATATTCTCCTCATTGTTGCATTTATTATGCGCCATACTTGTCTTGCGCTGTGGCGTTCCTCACGTGTCATTATTCTTGTGCATCACAGCATTTATCAGGCGCTATGTTCCTCTCATTATCCCGTCTATTACTGTCATGTTTCTCTTGCGTCATGTGTGTAGTCTTACATAATTTGCAAAATTCTCTGGGATCTGTGTCACCATAACTCAGGTGAGTCTCTTTCGTGTCACCATAACTCAGGCGAGTCCTCTCTCTCCCTCCCCGTCCATGAGGACACTGGTTCATGGTTCAGGTAGGTCTGCCAGGACGGGTCCTGGCCCGGGTAGTGACACTGCATCTCTTCAGTTATTCAATAATACACCGAGAGGTGTATGTCTCTCAGTGTGCATACACGCTGGAAGTTTACTGCAATCACTATTCTTTTAAGAATGAAAGTATTCTTGACTTTCATTTAGTACCTTCGTGTACTAAATAGACTTTAAATCTAATTATCCAACTAATTTTCCAAACTGCCTCCGCTTTCTTTTATTTTTTGGAATAATTTACCCTCTATTATAGATTATTTGATTCTTTGGTTTGTTCAATATTACATCAGTAAAACCAGGAAGAAACACTCAACCTGCCAGAATTATACACCTGAGGAATGGTAGGTAGAGTTACACAGCTGGGGAATGGTAGGTAGAGTTACACAGCTGGGGAATGGTAGGTAGAGTTACACACCTGGGGAATAGTAAGTAGAGTTAACACACCTGGGAATGGTAGGTAGAGTTAACACACCTGGGAATGGTAGGTAGAGTTACACACCTGGGGATGGTAGGTAGAGTTACACACCTGGGGAATAGTAGGTAGAGTTACACACCTGGGGAATGGTAGGTAGAGTTACACACCTGGGGAATGGTAGGTAGAGTTACACATCTGGGGAATGGTAGGTAGAGTTACACACCTGGGGAATGGTAGGTAGAGTTACACACCTGGGGAATGGTAGGTAGAGTTACACACCTGGGGAATGGTAGGTAGTTACACACCTGGGGAATAGTAGGTAGAGTTACACACCTGGGGAATGGTAGGTAGAGTTAACACACCTGGGGAATGGTAGGTAGAGTTACACACCTGGGGAATGGTAGGTAGAGTTACACACCTGGGGTATGGTAGGTAGAGTTACACACCTGGGGAATGGTAGGTAGAGTTACACACCTGGGGAATGGTAGGTACAGTTACACACCTGGGGAATGGTAGGTAGTTACACATCTGGGGAATGGTAGGTAGAGTTACACACCTGGGGAATGGTAGGTAGAGTTACACACCTGGGGAATGGTAGGTAGAGTTACACACCTGGGGAATGGTAGGTAGAGTTACACACCTGGGGAATGGTAGGTAGAGTTACACACCTGGGGAATGGTAGGTACAGTTACACACCTGGGGAATGGTAGGTAGAGTTACACACCTGGGGAATGGTAGGTAGAGTTACACACCTGGGGAATGGTAGGTACAGTTACACACCTGGGGAATGGTAGGTACAGTTACACACCTGGGGAATGGTAGGTAGTTACACACCTGGGGAATGGTAGGTAGAGTTACACACCTGGGGAATGGTAGGTAGAGTTACACACCTGGGGAATGGTAGGTAGAGTTACACACCTGGGGAATGGTAGGTAGAGTTACACACCTGGGGAATGGTAGGTAGAGTTACACACTGTTACAAAATGACACGATATCTATTAACAATAGATATCTCCAGTGAACACTAGAAAGGAAAGCCCTTCTAGCATCCAGCCTGTTACTGGGCTTTTGCAACAAAGTCAGTATCCTGGTTCAGTTATCCGACATTTTATATAGATGAAGAGGATTACAACTGATAGGGTACTAACCAAAGTAAATGATTTAAAAGATTTATTAACAAAGTGAGAAAATCTAGGGTAGCAAAGTAAATCAAATATGAAGATATTAATTAAGATATCAATTAGGATAATTAGGAGGGTAGCTCCTACACTGCTCTCATATACAATAAGTCTGTGCTGAGGGCACATATATATAAATGACTCAGAGGTACCAACAGGTACAATGACAGTAATAACAATAATATATATAAATAATAATAAATGTGTGTACGAGTGTGCTCCCGGTAACTATGACTCGACCAGTGTACGACAGAACAACTTCTCATAAGCTAGCTGTACTAACAAATTTACAACCATAACAGCTTGATTGTCTAGTAAAATGACCACTTCGCAGAACAGCACTATAACAGGCAACAGCAACACAGCGTCAGGAACAAGGAGATAGAAAATCGACCCTAACTGGGGACCATCAGTAGATCCTCCAAAACAGTCATAAAACTCCCTTACTACTGAAACTAGGTTCAGCATAAACAATCCCAAACTGTGGCGGTGCACAGATGCCTTATCGAAGTAGGTCCAGAGCTATAGCTTGAGACCTGAGTTTTCAAAGAGTGTCGAAGTGACACACAACCCAGAACAAAGTCGAATAATCACTGTCTAGTCTATTCTCTGTGAACAGAGTTACACAGAGTTCTGAGAAGTATGATTCGCCTCACCAACAAATTCATACTCTACCCAACAGAGTCTAATGTCGAGAACAACAAGAGTGAGGAGTTGACTCGACGAGGGCAGCAGGCCAGAGAGAGAGGGACGAGGAACACCACCCAGCTCAGGTGTGTCCAGAGACTGACTCCCCCGCAACAAGACGCCGGCAGCCTAACAGTCGTTTGCCAACACCAAGGCAGTTACTACACACTCGAGCACAACATAATATAATATCCTACCTAATATATATAGCTAAGTTAAATAATAGTCTAATAATAATATAAAGCAAAATATTAACGATTTAGCTATAATCGAGAATATTCGCAATATAAAATTATAGAAAATTGAAATATACATTATATACATTGAGGCCCAGTTCAAGGGGCGCAACACCCCCCCATCACGACAAACGGTCGCACTAGGAGAAGTAATAATGTCTCAAACACATGTATTACAGAAAATATATAAATATATCAGAGTCACTCAGGTGTCACGGCAAGTTTACACTTAAATTACTTTTCTACAGTGTCAATATCACTAAGATATACCCCTCGTACTAGGGTAGTATACAACTTCGTATATCAGCATAATCACGGTTATGTCCATACACTGATGTAGAGGTGACAGCATAGAGACATCTGAGGCTCGAACAGTGGTGGTCATAGTGGTGACGACTATACAACAGCAGTCTTGTGCGATAGGAGACGACATTCCACTCTAATACAGTGGTAGTGGAATGTGAAGCAGCAAGGACTGGACAGCATGGGGAAGCTGGAGAGAATAGTGTGTAGAGAAGTGGGGGGGGTCACCGCGGAGCAGTCTGCTCGGTAACAAACATCGCCCACCAACCACTACTCACACTCAGCTTCTCTCCATATCTCCTTCACAACACACCAACTTACAAAACACATTACTGTAGATACATGGAAAGAAATTATAATTAGACATGAATTCATAAAATTATATGGGCAGTATTGAATTTACGTTACTTTACTTAATTAATCAAAGTAGCAAGTAACAAAATAGTATATTGGGCACAAAATTTTACGTTAATTTAAATGTTGTAATGATAATTAAGGACGTGACAGAGCGTCGGCAATTACATTACATCGACCACTAATATGTTTAATACTTATGGAGTATGGCTGGATTCTGAGAGCCCACCTCATTATCCTAGCATTTTTACTCTTCATGGTGTTAATATAGGTGAGAGGATTGTGGTCAGAAAACACATTTATCTTAAAAGGAGAAGTACCCAAATATACATCAAAATGTTCTAACGACACCACGAGAGCTAGTGCCTCTTTTTCAATAGTGGCATAGTTTTTCTGATGTCGTTTGAGTTTAGAAGAATAGTAGCAATAGGATGCATATGTCAGTAGATGTGGATTTTGGAGCAACGCAGCCCTACTGCATAACCACTCGCATCTATATGCAGACAGAAGGGTAGGTTGAAGTTAGGACTCTGCAAAACAGGAGCAGAGGAAAGCAAGCGCTTCAACCTTGTAAATGAGTCTGAACAATCTTGAGTCCAGATGAACTGGACTTTGCTACTAGTGAGCTCAGTGAGAGGAGCAGCGACTTGAGCAAAGTTAGGACAGAACCTGCGATAATAACCTGCCATACCCAGGAATCTTTGCACACCCTTCCTATCCTGTGGCACTGGAAATGCAGCAATAGCACGAACTTTAGCATCAATAGGAGCAACTTCACCTTGGCCTATACAAAACCCTAGATAGGTAATCTTGGCTTGACCAAAACTACACTTAGCCAAGTTAACAGTGAAATTGTAATGTGTCAGTTTCTCAAACAAAGCTCTGAGACGTGTCAAGTGTTGTTCCCATTCGTCACTGTACACCACTAAATCGTCAAGATAGGCTTCTACTCCGTCTAAGTCGTAGGTCAACTCGTTCATAATACGTTGAAATGAAGAAGCAGCATTACACAAGCCGAATGGAGTGACGAGATAGTTGAACAATCCATCTTGAACAGTGAAGGCAGATATTTCTTGAGCACGTTCAGTAAGCGGGACTTGATAATATCCTCGTAAGAGATCTAAACGGCTGACATACTGTGCTCCTGAAACACGATCAATCAGGTCGTCTATGCGAGGTAAGGGATAACCATCAGGCAAGGTGACAGAGTTCACTTTCCTATAATCAGTACACATCCTGAAACTACCGTCAGGCTTGGGCACTAATATACACGGTGAGGCCCATGGACTTTTACTGCGTTCAATAAGTCCATGAGATAACAAAAAGTCAACTTCTTCTCTCAATGCTCTATGTTTCGTTGGACTCATTCTGTATGGTGATTGTTAATAGGTGATGCTCCCTGTACATCAACGTCATGTACGCCCAGAGTACATCGTTTAGGAACATCACTAAACAATTCAGGGTACTGCAAAATCATGTTCTTAACATTACTTGCTTTATCAGCCTCAAGGTTACTTAAAAAATTATCGAGTGATTGTAGAGTCACTGAATTTTCTAAACGGACCTCTATACCTCTAGAGATGTCAGGCAGACTGACGTTTCCTTCCTGTGGTCTAGGAAGAATAGAAGCAGTAGGTAGAGGGCTAGCGTAGTATGCCTTGAACTGATTAATGTGGTACACATGATTTATTGGTATGAGAGGAGCAGGTGGAGGCGAGTGAGCTGGTTCGCCTGTCCCCTGACAGACGTGGCAACGTCGCACATGATCAGCAACACCTTTACTATAATAATAACAATTATCGAGATCCTTTGCTTCACTCTCAGTAACTGCTATATCTCTCAGTCTTTCCAAAGACTGATCAACAAACTGATCCTTGATTAAATCGTCATGAGTTAGAATCTTCACATCAGTTGTGTCTTGACTAGGTTGATGAAGTAGGGGGGGTGTCAGTGCTAGTGATCCTGGCCGCAGAGAATCACTGAATAACATATTCAACCCCAAATCATTATCATCAACTAACTCAGCAGGAGACAAGGATGGTTGTTGTTGTATCTTTGACATAGCACGGGTAATTGCACTGAGGGGGAATAATATAGGTTTCTCTCTACACGCTTCAATTGCATAATTATCCTCAGTGGTATTATCAATCACAAGTGGCTCCTTACAAATACCAGCCTGAAGGATATCGTTTCCTATCAACAAGTCCACTGACCTGATAGGAAATTCACCACTGGAAATACCAACTGACATATAACCAGTATAATAGCTTGTTTCAATGTACACTTTGTGAAGAGGAACTTTAGTAACAGCACCTCCATAGGCTTCTAACAATACATCTATCTGGGTATAGGTATCATTAGTTAAAGGCAACACATCTTCTCTTAACAATGTAAGATAACTTCCTGTGTCTCGGAAAGTAATTATCTCAGTGAGCTTAGATTCGTCAAGTCCTACTTTGCCTCTCGATAAGTAAGGACTCATAGCTGACTGAATCTTCTCATCAGATACTCTGTCTGATGTTAGTCATCTATTCTGAGGAACATTCTCGAAAACTGGGGAGTCAGAAGTATGACTAGGATGGTGCCCTTGTTGCACCGAAGATGATACGACTTGAGTGGGGGCGCCAGCCGCACGATCTTGTCTCATATCTCTTTCTAACTTAAAGCAATATTCTCGAGTATGACCTTTCCTAAGACAGTAGTTACATTTGACATTCTTCTTCTCAGTATTAGACTTCTGTCTAGCTACAGAGACAGATTCAGGAATGTCAGGTTTCCTGGTGAAGGTACGAGAAGTAACAGTAGCAGTTTTAGGCCGGCACTGATCAGCTGATTTGGTTTGCCAACTCCTAGGACATTTTTTAGTTACCTTTTTTCTCTCAGTTTTAGCACGTACAATTGTGTGAGAAATTTCATAGTTGTCAGCTAATGCGGCAGTCTCTAGAATATCTGTGGCAGAGTGGTCAATCAGATATTCCTGTACATCAGCAGACATACAGTTGTTGAACTCCTCGTGAAGTATAGCTGAACGAGAGTGTCATAAGTCTGACACTGGGAAGCTCTGCACCACCTCTCAAATGCAAGCTTTTTCTCACGGGCAAACTCCACACAAGTTTGACCCTGTCGTCGTTGTAACGTACGAAATGCACGTTGGTAACTTACAGGTAACAAATTATATGTCTCAAGAATGGTTTCTTTGACTGTGTCATAGTCAATGTATTTGGCAAAAGGCAAAGCAGCAGTACATGTTTGTGCTCTGCCAGTCAAAGCTGTGTGCAACAATGTAGCCCAATGCTTACGTGGCCAATTCATGGCACGTGCTTGATTCTCGAACACATCAAAATAGGTATCTAGGTCTGTCTCAAAAAACTTAGGAACCATCGATGCAGCTTTCTGCACGTTAAATGTATCCTCTATAGTCTTACTAGGCTGATCAGATCTAATACTTTGTTGTCTCTGGAAACGAACAGTTTCTCTATGGAACTCTTCCTCGTTCAATTTCCTCTGTGCCTCAATTTGTGCAGTTTGCAACAATATTAGGCGTTCCATCCTGTTGAATTGATCTTGAGATATAGGATCAAATGCCAAGGGAGAAGGTAAATGAACAGGTTTATCTGGATGGATCCTAGGTCGGGTACCTAGTCCAGCCATGCCCATAGAGCCTAGATCTGGTCTAGTATAAGTAGAGACAGGTGTAGCATAAACAGTACTAGTATGAGGCTGCGTCATACTTCTAGCTACACTCTGAACTAATGTCTGAGGCAGACAGGAGGGAGTGAGAGAAAACTGAGCAGTATTGCTAGGCTCAGAAACCTCTGCCTGAGTTGCTCTCACTTCTACGTCATCAATTAGCGACATACTTCCTAATTGTGACACTAAGCTCTCTGACTCTGATTCAGAATCAAACTCTGTATTATCAGGAAACAACATATCTTTAATTAATGCTCTGACTGTTACTGCGGTGTAACTACGGTTGTACGTCACACCCAGATACTTGGCTATCTGCCAACAAGTCTGAAGCTTTAAAGTACGTAACTTAGACAAAGTCAGAGTATCAATTAACTTTTTCACCTTATCATACATCACGAAAATAAGTACAATATGAGAGAGTGATTATGGGAAGCTAGAATCCTAATGTAAGAATTTACTTTACAAGTTATACAAGTGTTGGTTGTCTTAGAGCCAGAGCTCATTAACAGTATTTCCATCTCCTTGGATCAAGAGACTCGGGCAAGTACATACATCCCCTATGATGTTGTACAAGACCAAACTCCTAGTCTTCAGATTAAGAAATTACTCAAAGTGTTTGACCATAGAGTTACTAGTATGGCAAACTGGACAATTCCTCCAACACCTTGGATCAAGAACCTCCCGGACAGGCCCCCATTTGTTACAAAATGACACGATATCTATTAACAATAGATATCTCCAGTGAACACTAGAAAGGAAAGCCCTTCTAGCATCCAGCCTGTTACTGGGCTTTTGCAACAAAGTCAGTATCCTGGTTCAGTTATCCGACATATTATATAGATGAAGAGGATTACAACTGATAGGGTACTAACCAAAGTAAATGATTTAAAAGATTTATTAACAAAGTGAGAAAATCTAGGGTAGCAAAGTAAATCAAATATGAAGATATTAATTAAGATATCAATTAGGATAATTAGGAGGGTAGCTCCTACACTGCTCTCATATACAATAAGTCTGTGCTGAGGGCACATATATATAAATGACTCAGAGGTACCAACAGGTACAATGACAGTAATAACAATAATATATATAAATAATAATAAATGTGTGTACGAGTGTGCTCCCGGTAACTATGACTCGACTCAACCAGTGTACGACAGAACAACTTCTCATAAGCTAGCTGTACTAACAAATTTACAACCATAACAGCTTGATTGTCTAGTAAAATGACCACTTCGCAGAACAGCACTATAACAGGCAACAGCAACACAGCGTCAGGAACAAGGAGATAGAAAATCGACCCTAACTGGGGACCATCAGTAGATCCTCCAAAACAGTCATAAAACTCCCTTACTACTGAAACTAGGTTCAGCATAAACAATCCCAAACTGTGGCGGTGCACAGATGCCTTATCGAAGTAGGTCCAGAGCTATAGCTTGAGACCTGAGTTTTCAAAGAGTGTCGAAGTGACACACAACCCAGAACAAAGTCGAATAATCACTGTCTAGTCTATTCTCTGTGAACAGAGTTACACAGAGTTCTGAGAAGTATGATTCGCCTCACCAACAAATTCATACTCTACCCAATAGAGTCTAATGTCGAGACCAACAAGAGTGAGGAGTTGACTCGACGAGGGCAGCAGGCCAGAGAGAGCGAGGGACGAGGAACCACCACCCAGCTCAGGTGTGTCCAGAGACAGACTCCCCTCCGCAACAAGACGCCGGCAGCCTAACAGTCGTTTGCCAACACCAAGGCAGTTACTACACACTCTCGAGCACAACATAATATAATATCCTACCTAATATATATAGCTAAGTTAAATAATAGTCTAATAATAATATAAAGCAAAATATTAACGATTTAGCTATAATCGAGAATATTCGCAATATAAAATTATAGAAAATTGAAATATACATTATATACATTGAGGCCCAGTTCAAGGGGCGCAACACACACCTGGGGAATGGTAGGTACAGTTACACACCTGGGGAATGGTAGGTAGAGTTACACACCTGGGGAATGGTAGGTACAGTTACACACCTGGGGAATGGTAGGTAGAGTTACACACCTGGGGAATGGTAGGTAGTTACACACCTGGGGAATGGTAGGTAGAGTTACACACCTGGGGAATGGTAGGTAGAGTTAACACACCTGGGGAATGGTAGGTAGAGTTACACACCTGGGGAATGGTAGGTAGAGTTACACACCTGGGGAATGGTAGGTACAGTTACACACCTGGGGAATGGTAGGTAGTTACACACCTGGGGAATGGTAGGTAGAGTTACACACCTGGGGAATGATAGGTAGAGTTACACACCTGGGGAATGGTAGGTAGAGTTACACACCTGGGGAATGGTAGGTAGAGTTACACACCTGGGGAATGGTAGGTAGAGTTACACACCTGGGGAATGGTAGGTAGAGTTACACACCTGGGGAATGGTAGGTAGTTACACACCTGGGGAATGGTAGGTAGAGTTACACACCTGGGGAATGGTAAGTAATCACACTTAATCAGAGGAAACAAACTCAGTTCCAGTTCCACGGATCAACAGCAACAAAACATCCTCCATGACAGGATTTTATCTCCAGTATTAACATCTAAGCCAGTATTAACATCCAAGCCAGTATTAACATCCAAGCCAGTATTAACATCTAAGCCAGTATTAACATCTAAGCCAGTATCAACAACCAAGCCAGTATTAACATCCAAACCAGTATTAACATCCAAGCCAGTATTAACATCCAAGCCAGTATTAACATCCAAGCCAGTATTAACATCCAAACCAGTATTAACATCTAAGCCAGTATTAACATCTAAGCTTGGTCAGGTCGAGAAGCCTTGCATATCTGCAGCCCGGAGTATTTAGACGATGAAATTAATTTATAACAGCCACAAATCTGAGATATCCCAGGGATTTTGTTGACAAGGCCTTACTGTCACTTAGGAAGACTCTACACGACTCAACCTTCCATGAACAACCAACCTAAACAAATGCCTTCCATGAAAAATGTACAGCTTTAACCTTACGATGAACACTATAAATAGTCCGCCATAGTTTTGCCACTGTACATTACCAATGTAGACTCACTGTAAATAACCACTATAAAACTGCCAATGTAAATTACCACTGTAAATTTTCACTGTATATTATCAATGTAAACTCACTGTAAATAACCACTATAAAACTGCATTTGTAAATTACCACTAAAACCGAATACTATAGTAAACTAAACAATGTGATGGTCCACGTGGAGGGTGTTCCGGGGGTCATCGCCCCCCGCGGCGGGTCAGGTCCTGATCAACCAGGCTGTTACTGCTGGCCACACGTAGTCCAACCTACGAGCCAGTATAGTCATTTTTTTATTGATCAACCTCGCATGAGTTATGCCTTTAAGGTCAACACTGAATCCCAACATATTCCACACTGCCTCGTGACAGTTCCACATGAGCCAGGAAACTGCCTTTTATGTCACCTGTGTGGCTTCAACGCTTGATCCAAGGCATCAGAGCTACTCTACCTTTCCTAGGATCAAACTTGATTGACTCCCATTCCCCAGGAATTGTATGACCCCTACGTGTTTAGCGCTTCCCGAAGTATACCTTTGAAGTTTCGAGAGTTTATCTACTCTCTGAGCCCGGCCATGGGCCAGGCTCGTCTGGTGCTTGCCTGGTCAACCAGGCTGTTGCTGCTGGAGGCCCGTTGCCCCACATATCCATCACAGCCTGGTTGATCTGGCACCTGGTGAAGATACTTGTCGTAATAACTAATTTAATAACAACAGTAATATCAATAATAATAACAATATTAATAGTACAGTACTACTACTACTACTACTATTAATGATAATAATAATAATAATAATAACAATAATATTAATAGTTCTACTACTACTACTACTATTTCTATTAATGATAATAATAATAATAATAATAATAATAATAGCTCTACTACTACTACTATTTCTATTAATGATAATAATAATAATAATAATAATAATAATAATAATAATAATAAATTTTACAGAATATACAAACACGATGTGTTCGTGAGTAGTTACGTTACACTTTAACGTAGCAAAGGAAATAAATATATTTTGTGTTAGATCGAGGAGAGGAAGAGGTAGAAGGAAATAGAAGGAAAGTGGAGTGTAGAACGTGGGAAAGAAGACGGAAGAGAAGAGAATGGAAGGGAAAGGAAGATCTAACACCACATGAGAGAGGGTGTCAGACCTGACAAACCAGAGTGTGGGTTTAAGAACTAACACCACCAGTGTGTGGGTGTCAGAACTGACACCACCAGTGTGTGGGTGTAAGACCCGACACCACCAGTGTGTGGGTGTCAGATCTGACACCACCAGAGTGTGGGTGTCAGCCCTAACACCACCGGAGCGGGGGTGTCAGTCCTAACACCACCAGAGCGGGGGTGCCAGTCCTAACACCACCAGAGCGGGGGGTGTCAGTCCTAACACCACCAGTGTGGGTGTCAGACCTAACACCACCGGAGCGGGGGTGTCAGTCCTAACACCACCAGTGTGGGTGTCAGTCCTAACACCACCGGAGCGGGGGTGTCAGTCCTAACACCACCAGTGTGGGGTGTGTCAGTCCTAACACCACCAGAGCGGGGGTGTCAGATCTGACATTTCTGACTGCTGGGAATTTGATATATCTGTGATGACTCCCGACACCCAATATAGCAGACATGTCCAACACTATATTGTTCACCTCATATACATACATTTTTCATAAAGCAATCATAAAAAACAACCCACAAACATTATATATATATATATATATATATATATATATATATATATATATATATATATATATATATATATATATATATATATATATATATTTATATATATATACACACACACACACACATAATACTCCCGACTATAGTGAAGGACACACGTTGCAGAACACACTTCTATTGTGACAACGTTTCGCTCTATGTAATAGTACTGTCAAGTCACGAATGGACAAACTCTATACAGAGCGAAACGTTGCCACAATAAAAGCGTGTTCCCACGTGGCGTTATATACGCCACGTGACACCTATTAATCGGATTCCGGACCAATAAGACTAAACGTTTCAAAAAATAACATTTAAAAGGTAAAGAGGAAACGGCCTTTCCACTCATTCATCATCTTCAACAGTGATCTGATGATCTGAATCATTCAGAGAATCGATTATCAACAGCCTGAGTGGTCCCAGACCAGACCACGAATGAGCCACACGGATTTCGCTGCCTAATGACATACAGCAGGGCCCCGCTTATACAGGAGGTTAGCTTCTGGGCTACCGCTGTACACTGAAAATCCCTGTAAAATGAAACATTGCCTTTTTAAACTTTCAAATGCATTTAAAAAGCCTAATAACATGCTTTCACTATTATATATTAAGTAAGCAATAGAGCTAGGCCTAAAAAATGCATATACAGTACACACATCACTTACCTTAAAATATTTCTGTCCGTAGTTTATAGTGCGTGGTGAATATATTTACTATAGGAAGTCTGAATAAATGAAGAATGGGTATAACTGAAACTTGCTGCATTAGCGAAACACCATAAAGCTAAGCGCTGTAAAGTGGGGCCCTCCAGTACAACAATTTCCTTTCCCTAGGCGTTATTTACGATGTGAATTAATTTTGCCATTCTCTGTGTATTTTCGAATCTGATTGTCTCCCACTTCCCTTAAATTTAATAATTAAGTAGATTTCTCAGTAACATTAACAACACAACACTCCCTTAACAATAACAAGAGAATAATAGTGAAAGCAAAGCTATTCATACTTACACTAAACAAAAGTCCAAGTAACAGAAAGTTCTTCAATATAAAGTATTCCTTTTCTCTCCTACAAGTCAGGTATTTTAAAGTTATAACAACTACGGATAGTTTCAATATTCCAGACGTTTTCTATTTACACGCATGCGTGTGTTTTTAAATAACAGTCAGATGTTTTTAAGTAACACTGAGATGCGTACTATCAAATAATATTCAAACATGTTTTCACCTAGCACTCAAATCGGTGTTTTCAAGTAACACTCGGGTGTTTCCAAGTAACACTCGGGTGTTTTCAAGTAACACTCGGGTGTTTTCAAGCAATACTCGGGTGTTTTCAAGTAATACTCGGGTGTTTTCAAGCAACACTCGGGTGTTTTCAAGTAACACTGTCAGGTGTCTTAAAGTCAATGGCGAATATAAAAGTTTAGGCAGAGAAAATGGTGCTTTAACTTGGCTAAACTGTGTTAACTCAATTGTATTTTAACTGAATGAACAAACTAAAGTTACTCGAGTAGAGAGAGTGAGTGAGTGAGTGAGAGAGTGAGAGAGAGAGAGAGAGAGAGAGAGAGAGAGAGAGAGAGAGAGAGAGAGAGAGAGAGAGAGAGAGAGAGAGAGAGAGAGAGAGAGAGAGAGAGAGAGAGAGAGAGAGAGAAATATATATCCAATACTAATAATAACCACTCCAGCCTTCAGACACAGTGCCCTAATTCCGCGTCACTCTCTGAACGGCGCTCGAAGCCAATAAAGATTTCCCAGGCATCTGATACACGTCAACAAACAATAGATATTGCCTTCGCAAATAGGTCCTAATCCTACCTCAGGTCAGGATCTCTGTGGGAGAGAGGGATCAGTAGAGGATGGGGGGGGGGGGATTTGTAGGGGAGAATCTATGAGGGGTTGGAAAGGAGAATCTGTGAGGTTGAAGGGAAGAATCTGTGAGGTTGAAGGGGAGAATCTGTGAGGGGTTGGAGAGGAGAATCTGTGAGGTTGAAGGGGAGAATCTGTGAGGTTGAAGGGGAGAATCTGTGAGGGGTTGGAGGAGCATATGTGGGAGTTGGAGGTACATGGGAGCTCTCGGTACGGACTTTCCAAGTCCATAACGATTCTATCTGCTAAGAACTATCTATTCCCTTTACATTAAGAACTACTGTTGAGAACTATGTATTTCTGTTTACATTAAGAACTACTGTGCACTATCTAGGAGTACGATTCGCGAACAGAAAAGCAGAAGGCCCTCTCCTCATCCGGCCAGTGCCTGCATGAAAACAAGGAGATTGGCACTGAGGGAGAATAGGGGGAAATCAGTGATCTCTCATGGGAAGGATGAAAAGGGTGAAGGAGGAGAACCGATAATCAGATGTAATGTTCAAAGAATATTGAATAACATTTCTTCACTGATGGAATCGCCCATGGCTGGAATGAAATCAGAGAAGATATATTGTGTAGCAAAACCACTGAAAATTGTCCAAACTCAATATAAAACATTTATAACATAAGAAGGAACAACACGAGTGCAAGATCCATACATCATCTCTGTTACTAGAGGAACGAACCGGACTGTCAAGTTAGGTTTAAAGCCTACTGCATAAGCATAGTACAGAAATTTAATGGGAGTAAATTTTTATTATTGACGACGTTTCGCTCTGTAGAAGTTTACTCTGTACCAGGCATCTTTCTACCATACTTGTCAGCAATAACTGCCAGACATGGCAGTTATTGGTATAATAAAGAGTATGGCAACTTGATTAATCAATCTTTGAGAGATGGTACAATAACAACATGGTGACTCCCTCTAGGTACAAACAGGAACACATGATGTACACCAACATCAATAATAATGTAATCCCTATAATACCTTGTGGTAGAGTCCACTGATTTTTTAAGAAGTCTGGCAGATGATTGTCCTCACCCATCCCTCTCCCCAAACCATCAATACTCGGAGATCAAGCTGCATTTGATGCTCGAACAGGATAATAACAAGCTGGTTGATTGCACGTTTAATACGGGTCACGCTATACTTCAAACTGATACATTATGCCCGAGGCAAGCTGCACTGATCTCACGGAAAATGCTGCACTAGGTCAGGTCAGGTCAGGTCAAATGGGTGATGTTAATGGAGGTCATGTTAGTTACTAATGGTTTAAATCCACCTTCCCGGCTGCAGCTGGACACGGAGGACAGTGAAACGTGTAATTCTCCACGTTTAATACTGGGTGAAGTCAGTCATTAAGCCTGGGCGGCCATTTCTCACAGGTTGGTGCAGCAGCTGCTACACTAAACCACATAACAGGATAGCTTGGCGCACACTCGGTCAAGCTGGATTATACCAGGTGAGGCACGAGCATAATGCAGGTCAAAGAGAGAAGTTATTGTCGTAATATGAAAGCAGCCTCCCTTCCTTACCTCCATCCTCTCCCTTCCTTCTCGACTTCCCTCTCCTTCACTTCCTCCCTTTCTACTTCCTTCCCTTCATCCCTCTCCTTCCCACCCACCCTTCCACCTTTCTTCCCTCCCTCCAAACCCTCACTCCTTCCCACCCACCCTTCCACCTTTCTTCCCTCCCTCCCTCCTTCCCACCCACCCTTCCACCTTTCTTCCCTCCCTCCCTCCTTCCCACCCACCCTTCCACCTTTCTTCCCTCCCTCCCTCCTTCCCCGATATAGCTAACTAAAACAATAGCAGCAAGAGAGCATATTGCACGCATAATTCTGGCCAGACCAGGTCAGACCACGAGGGTTTCAATAACTTATGGTTTTATTAAGTAATTAGCCGTCGCCTCTTTCTTTCTCGGTCATGTACAAACAAAGGCAAGAACAACATGGATATTACAAACATATAGCCAACTCACACTACGTCAAGCAAACACAACACACCTCAATATAAACTGCAACCATTTTTAACGTTGTCTTGCTAATAATTAATGCGTAATGGCAAGCAATAGCAAGACTTTGGATCTAAATGATTTACTGCCGACAATAGCGAAGTAAATACATGGGCTACAATACAGGTTTTTATTATTACGTTTCCCCCTATTGAGTTTCATGATATACACTTGATGAGTTCTAAGAGTTTTTCTACTCCCGGAGCCCGGCCATGGGCCAGGCTCGTCTGGTGCTTGCTTGGTCAACCAGGTTGTTGTTGGTGGTGGCCCCGCAGTCCCACATGATAAAGCTATACAAAGAGCGAAACGTTCCTCTCAATAAAACGTTGTTCAACAACGTCTTTTTATTAGCAAAATATTGCAATGTTAACGTAATTCAAAACAGGGTTGGTAGTTTCTAAATGCTAAACACTCATTAAAAGTTGATTCTAAAAGTTTGCTAAGCCAGACTTGAAATTGTCTGCGTGAGTTAAACTTAAAATCTGTAAACCTAGCTCATCTGAGTGTGTTAAATTATAAATACAATATACTTATTATTATTATTATTATTATTGTTATAATTATTATTATTTTTATTATTATTATTATTATTATTATTGTTATTATTATTGTTGTTATTATTATATAAAACAAGCCCTAAACTTGTATGGGTTATTCAGGTATAGTTTTATTTGTACTTTTAAAAGAATTAATGTGTCGTCAGGTAGAGTCATTCGTATCTGAAGATTACATGAAGACGATTTCGGTGACCTCCCCCGCGGTCGGGTCTTAAACCTTATGACCTGATCAACCAGACTGTAGATGTTAGCTAGTGTAGCAAAATGTGATTTAATCATCGTAGAGAATCTTGGATATAAACTAAAAAACTTTCTCGCTTTTTTCTTCGTAGTCAAGAAGGAACTCTATAAATTCCTCAAATCGGTTCTTGATCAGCTGGGTGGTTGTGCAAATATGTTAGGCTGCGTGCGGCGGGCACCAACAGCCTGCACGATCAGGCCAGCAACCAGGAGGCTTGGTCAGGGACCGGACCAAGGGAACGGGGACCTCCGAAAGCAACTAGAGGTAACTTACAAGTATTCTCAAGATGGATGCTCCTCTCTCTCTCTCTCCTTCGTGCTCTCCATATGTGTTTCTATTCCCCCCCTTTCCACTTTCCTCCATGCTCGTCTTCTACTCCTCCCTCCCGTGTTTCCTAGTTGGTGTCTCTCCTGACCCTTCTCTCCAGTCTAATGTCACTCCTGACCCTTCTCTCCAGTCTAATGTCACTCCTGACCCTTCTCTCCAGTCTAATGTCACTCCTGACCCTTCTCTCCAGTCTAATGTCACTCCTGGCCCTTCTCTCTAGTCTAATGTCACTCCTGACCCTTCATCTCGTCTATATTTATTGATTTTTGGCCTCCCGGGCCTGATCATACCTAGTTTTGAAGCTGGGTAACGTCTGCTTCCACCATCTAATCGTTTTGTTCGCTCTACTCATTGACAAAGTACTGACTAGCGAAACGTTTCTGTCTATATGTCTACCTGGAGTAGCATATGTTCCGGGGGTCAACGCCCCCGCGGCCCAGTCCTTGACTAGGCTTTCCGGTCGTTCATTAGTGTAAAATTTTAGCTGTCATCGAGTACGTTTCCTGGCTGCTGCTGCTGTAGCTCCTAGTATTTGAAACCTGCCGTTATTCATTACGTCTAGTCCTCTGAGTATTTCGTACGTCAAGATTATGTCTCCTAGTCCTCGTCTCTTCTTGGATTGTTATTATAAGTAACTCCATAGAGAGGAGTTATAGGTCAATAAAAACGAAGTAACAACCAGGAATCCGTAAGTTGCTATGTAATCCCAGTATAAAGAACGGGAAAGAATAGCACAGGATCTGGCAAAATATCTACGTTTCCTCTTTACCAAGTATCAGCACCATTTAACCACAGCACAAAAAAAATGAGTACAAAACAAGTCCATTCCGTGAGTGCTGAGCCAACACCCAACTAAGGTATACCTGGTGTTTGCTTACTGAGTTAATACATTCAAGATTATCTTCATATTATTAACCACGGAGGATTATATAACAGGATAACCCCTAAATGGGGTTCTTCGGTCCTCTTCCTTAAAATATTACCCACACCAGTCAACCACCACACTGCTACCAAGGGTACAGCTCTCGGCTAGGCCTTTCTGATGCTTTCCTGGTCAACCAGGCTGTTGCTGCTGGCAACCCCAATGAAAATAAATCACTCGACTTTTTTTTGGGTTATCCTAGGTAATTTACTCAGGCTGCCTAGTTTTTAAGGCATCTGTGGCAGAGTGCTCTAGGGAACCTTGCCACTTCCCCTGAAGTGATTTCGAATCCTAATGACTGTGATCTTTCCCTATATATTACTATGTATAATAATTTGTGTAACTTATGTGTACCTGTACTTAAATAAACTTACTATGCATCACAGAGATGGGCAGTAGTTGCTGAGTTTCAAGCTTTAAAGTTTTACATGCAGAGGTTGCATTCAGGACAGTGTCGGGGTAGTGCTACGCAAGGTGCCGGCCCACGGGAGGATGGGAACGCTAATTGTGAGTGAAAAGTACATGGGACGGGTAAACAAGAGAAGAGAGAGGGGGAGGAGTGGGAAAGAGACATAAAGAGGGAGTCAGAGAATGACAAAGGGCAGGAATGAAGTATTCATCCTGGGAGAGTGTATTCTGCTGTGCTCTGATGAGTCATACACTAGGGAGGAGCAGGTGTTAGCGGGCACTTGTTGGCTTGTTACGTTTAAAGCCTATTTGTTAGTTTATTAGGCATAAATCCTATATATTAGTTGGATGGGTTTAAATTCTAAGTTAGGTTTAAAGCCTATATGTTGGTCGACTAGGTTTAAAGCCTATATGTTGGTCGGCTAGGTTTAAAGCCTATATGTTGGTCGGCTAGGTTTAAAGCCTATATGTTGGTCGGTTAGGTTTAAAGCCTATATGTTGGTCGGCTAGGTTTAAAGTTTGTGTTAATTGATAATCTAAAATTTGTGTTAATTTGTTAGGTTTAAAAACTACCGACTACACATGGGTCATTAAGGGCGCGATCTACTTGCACACTTATGTATCAAGAATATTTTAACCCCTAAAATATTAACTAAAGTAAACTCTCAGTGCATATACACTGAGAGTCAAACACCCCTGTGTATATATCCTATGGGAGGAGCTACACACCGAGGAAGGTAATGTACACTGGTGGTGGGGGGAAAGGGCAATGAATAATATACTAGTAGTGTCAAACCCATTTGCTATGGTGAGGCAGATTTGATATAAATGTACTTCGATCCAGCCAGGCTATAACTTAAAGCACTACACACGAGCATGATTACATAGCAGTACTGACTTTCAACTATATAAAATAAACAGTAAAATCCCTTTTACAACCACTAGGATGTTACAATTACTATACGTCCAGTACTAAGTATAATTAGTTCAATGTAAAGCTTATCAACTGCAGGGAGGACATTAAGGTTGCAATTCACACTACACACAAGCATGGTTACATAGCACTACTGACTCGCTTTAAATCAACGATATAAAATAAACAATAAAATCCCTTTTACAACCACTAGGATGTTACAATTACCATACGTCCACTACTAAGTATAATTAGTTAAATTTAAAGCTTAACTACGGGGGAGGGACATTAAGGCTGTAATTCACACACTGTACACACTAATTATCGAGAATATTTGCTTCCTAAAACTGGAATTTGAGTAAATTCTAAGTATATATCTCTCAGTTTATATAGTGCATATTAGGGTTAAAATAAATAAGTGGAAAATTGTATTGTTTGACCCCGTAGTTAGGTTTCAAAAAACAAAACAAAAAACATTCAACTTTCAAAACGTTGGGGGTTCATTTAGGGGTGGCCCCAAGGACCTCAAACTTTCACCCAACCATAAAATGGCAACTCCCGCTTTCTCTCGTGTAAAATAATACCTCTGAAGGGTTTCGAGAGTTTTCCCTACTCCGGCAGCCAGGTCCTAGGTCAAGCAACCGAAGTCGTCCTTTGTGGGTAGTAGTCTAATGAACAATAATAATGACAACAACAACGATAATAATAATAATAATTTTGAATTTCCGTTTTGTAAGGGGCGAAAATCTGATGTCGCGGGAGTCAATTCTAAATGAAATTCAATTGTCACAAAACGTTACACGAATAATATTCAGCCAAAAGGTGTGTGTATATATATATATGTGTGTGTGTGTGTGTGTGTGTGTGTGTGTGTATACACCTCTTAATGAATCAACAACTCTTAAGAGGATTTAAAATAAGTATATTCACCTCCTTATACATACACTTGTGTGTATATATATATATATATATATATATATATATATATATATATATATATATATATATATATATATATATAGCTAGAAGCATATACATCTCAGCGCATATAAACATCAGTATATACTATATATATGTAATACACACACACACCTCAGTGTATAGACGTGAGTATATAAACTTATGTATATACAATATATACCTGTGTATATACACTTCAGTGTAGACAAAATTCAGTATATATACAGTATATACCTATATATATACACCCCTCAGTAAGTATATATACCAATTTATATGCACTGTATACAAACCTGTATATACATAGTGTGGATGTGTGCATAACTTGGTGTATTTATTACTATTGCTGAACATGCCTGCCCACTCTGCTCACATAATATATACATAATATATGCTGCCTGTAGTGAGTGGGCAATGCTGCTCAACACGGAAATGCTTGAGGTCGTAATTTATAAGAAACGATGGTTTTTGAACCAGAGGATCACCAGCTTTGAACCAGAGGGTGCTGAGTTAGAACCACGGATCACCAGCTTTGAACCAGAGGGTGCTGGGTTAGAACCACGGATCACCAGATTTGAACCAGATTGTGATGGGTTAGAACCACGGATCAAGAGGGTAATGGGTTAGAACCACGGATCACCAGCTTTGAATCAGAGGGTGATGGGTTAGAACCACGGATCACCAGCTTTGAATCAGAGGGTGATGGGTTAGAACCACGGATCACCAGCTTCGCACCAGAGGTACTGGGTAGAACTACGAACCAGCAGCTTTGTACGAGAGGTACTGGGTAAAACTACGGTTTTGAACCAGAGGGCGCTGGGTTAGAACTAATACGGCATTAAGCCAATATCGACGGATTACAACGCATACACGCTACACCCAAAATAATACTTCTTCTGTATACCAGCAGTTTACATGCTCGCTATACTCCCCAGAGTATACCCACATATGTTTGCTGGACGGGGGGGGGGGAAGAATACCGATTAATAAGCGTCTTTTTTTTTAGTTTATACACATCTTTCCTATCAGTTTAGCTCTTTTATTAATTATCGTTATTCAGAACATTCATTATTATTATTATTATTATTATTATTATTATTACTGTCATTATATTATTGCTGTTGTTTTTCTCCTTCTTCCTCTTTATTATTATTACGATTATTATATTTAGAATAACACTTACGTTGATATTATTGTTTATTTGCCATTTTCGTTATATTTTGAAGGTCTGCTGTATAGAAAACTCCACGGTATATTACGCTCATGTTTAGTATATCCATCATCACATTTTATTAAACCTTGATTATAATTATTATTTTCACGGTGAAACAATAAACCTGCAAAGAATATGAGGGGGAGTAATCAGGTTATATATATAACATGAGGCTTACATACCTGTATTGCATAATGCCAGAAAATGCACAATAAACCCAGAGAAAAGCAGGTATTAAGTAGGTATAATATGAGAACATTGCATCAACATCCATAATCCCAGACTACTCAACATCTTACCAGAAGATACCAGAAACACTGCTGGGACAAGTGTAGAAGTCTTTCAAGATGAAACTGGACAAGTAGTACCTCTACCTAGTGCCGGATCAACTAGGCTGTGGTGGATATATGTGCCACTGATCCGCCAGCAACAACAGCCAGGCAAGCACCAGACAAACCTGACCTAGGACCGGCTCCGTTATTAGGAAAACTCTCGAAACTCATCAAAGGTACGGAGAGGGAGGGAAGCCTTGATGCTGAAGAGTTCTCGATTCAAGCAATTGGAGCTAATTTGCCATTCAATAGATCGAATATAATTCCTGCCATTTCCAAGGTGCTGTATAACCCTTACGGGTTTAGTCCCTACTTGTAAACGTAAAAATATTGTATTGGATACCTGGAGGGTGTTCCGGGGTTCAACGCTCCCGCGGCCCGGTCCATGACTAGGCCTAGTGGTGGATCAGAGGCTGGTCAACCAGGCTGTTACTGCTGGCCGCACGCAAACCAACGTACAAACCACAGCCCAGCTGGTCAGGTACTGACTTTAGGTGCCTGTCCAGCTCTTTTTTGAAGAGAGCCAGGTGTCTATTGGTAATCCCCCTTATATATGCTGGGAGGCAGTTGAACAATCTTTGGCCCCTTACACTTATTATGTTGTCCGACTTTCATTGGGACCACATTAGTCTACATATTTCTTACGGGTTTAGTTCCTCCCTATGAACGTAAAAATAATGTGAAGTATTGGATAACGACATTAGTCTGCATATTTCTTCCCTTGCTTCTCTCAACATTTACGGGTAAAACTCCATGTTAAACAGTGATTCTTACAGCATACAGGGACTAATGAGGATTGATTTACAACACTGCTACACTGACGCAGTATAATTAAGGTGTAATTGTTACTCCCCTTTAGCACGGAGCTCCACCACATAGTTTATATCACACACGTAAATGCTATTTATTCCTTTTCTCAGTTTCAATTACTTAGCAATGCTTTTTTGGCAATTATTTACGCCAATATTTTTTTTCATCTATATTTCAAAGTACTAAAAGATTTGTATTCAATATTAGTACTGCAATTATTACGAATTCCATTTAAAAGGTGAATTCATCATTATCAAAGTCACAACTACTGTAATATTGTTTGCGAGAGGAATGTATACATGGAAGCGTAGTATATCTCGGTGTTTATACACTTACTTAATATGCTGGAGATTATTATTTATATTAGTATTCTGGTGAATTGCAGCCTTGATGACCCAGGTGTATAGACTATAATGCAAACAAACTAGCTACTAGCATATCTATGCCTACTAGTATGCCACTAAATGCTAGCATTTATACCAGAAGACAACTTCAGACGAGAATTAAGCATCATACTTCATAATTTTAACAAGTTACGTATGTTTTATTTATTGTGACAACAAATTAAAAGTTCCACGAAATCTTTCACTTTAAATTCGTATTTTTTTTTTCATTAAAGCGCTTGTTTATTTATCGTGCCATCTTAGAGTTTGTTTTACAACAGTACCACTATTTATTTTTGTCATCATTTTCTTGTTTGCATAGTTCATTAGACATGCTACGACCTGCTATCCTATCTCAGCTCACATCAGCGACTAGTTCTAGTTATACCATACCACTTTATCCCCCAGAATGCCATCCATAACACTCACGTCGGGTGCACTTCAACGAAGACAACCAATTGATTAAGAAATTCATACTATGCTTCTAGTGTATCCCACAAAAATCACAACAGTGATGCATTACAGCGTAGCTTTTATCTTACTGTTTCCTCCATACTATGAAAGTGAATTTTTGACTGCCAAGCCTATATAGAGGAGGTGACATGGTTTACCGGGAGAAATGTCTCCTGACGTGTACGAACGTTCTAATAATAATAATTATTATTATTATTATTATTTCTACAAGTACATGATACAACTTATACAGACCTGGCTGACATCAATGACATACTATATAGAAAGCCCCTGGTTGTTCAGGTCATGTCAGGTAACTTAGGTTAATAAGATGACCCGCTCATACCTGTGCTGCCGTTTAGTGTTTTAATTCATCAGTTTGTGCCCTAGCAAAATGCTGAGATGCAAATAATAAAACCACTGGTCACATGAAAGCAGAGCTATTATTATTACATATACGGGAAAACACTCAACCTGTAAGGGTTACCCAGCGGCTCAATTTTTAAGGGTTATGGAAATGAGAGGTAATCAGGTCTGCTAAAACGTTATTTTATTGCATATTTCAACTATACTGAGCGGTTTGAAGCATTTTCTGACAAACTTCATTTTTTTCGCTAAAATATGTAAATTATCACACTTCTAATCAAAATTGCTGCTACAATTACATTTTAGGGAAAAATTATACCAAATCATCCATATTTTTGGATCAGCAGCAGCCCTTCACAAGTCACCAACCACCCTTGAAGGGCAAGCACAAAGTGACCTTGAAAACCCTGCCTGACTGAGCAACAGAGCTGAGAAAAAATATTTATCCCTGGAGGAAGTTTGTCTTTGGAAGTTAAATCAAAAGTATCGTCACTCTCGCATTGTAGTTGCTGAAAGAATGCCGGAAAAAGCAGCCAATAAATGTTCCAAACAAACTTTCAAGAATTCAGTTTTCATGCAATCATTTCAGAAGCAGAAAATTTAATCTCTTTTCAATGTTGTCCTGTACAACTTCTTAAATATATTTGAAACATCAACATAAATTCTCTTTCAGTTTCTCCTAGACATTTTAGATATACGTACACAATTTCTAGAGAATATGTTCAACAGATATAAGGATACTTGCTCATACATACTATCCCATCAGGGAATTAAAACCGCATCATATATCGGTTGTGAGCCGATTTCTCTATTACTGAGCAACGGAGCAGAGTACAACTCTATAAGAGGAATCTTTCACAGGAAATACAAGTTAGTTCTCGACGTGCAGCTATGTGTATAGCAGCACAAGACCAACCACACTTGCCAACATATATATTCTTAGCACACTCGAGCCAAAATCATGCCATGCTTGTATCTATCAAGATGCTGCTCACTACCCAGACGATCTACTTGCTTTTTATTCCTCTTTTTTAAGTATGTTTTGCGGGCACCTGAATACTCCCCTCCCTCCCCCTCTCTCTCTCTCTCTTGGTAAAATAGTTTAGTGGTTACGCATATTCTTAGATAGGTTATTTCACACAACTTTCAGCAAAGTTAGGTTGCTATGATAATCTTGATGAAAAAAATGGCAAAGCCAAAGTTTGCATAACTATATTTAAGTTTTACCTGGGGATAAGAGAAAGAATAGCTGATCGATGCTGCCTTGCAAGAATAGTGAAAAAAAAAAAAAATATATATATATTGTTTTATTAATTTTTATATTTACGAAAATCAGATAAAAATCTAGAGCATTACTGATTTTTTATAAAATTACCAAAATCATATATGTGTCACAGTAAATGTCTCACACAGAATGTTTCCACCGTCTCTCAAACATAATACAAAAGATCGTGAGTTAATAGTATGCTCAAAACAAGGTATACCTCGCTACACCAGGGAATAGTTTAACAACTAATAATTAACATTTACCCAGATATATGTACCTCTCGATGGACATGAAGTAATACGCGTTTCTCAGTGAATATACACTGAATAGTATGTCAATGAATATTCTATTGGATAAGCATCTCTCAGAGTCTATAAAATGATAAGTGTATTACAGTAAATATTAGTGAATAAATTAAGGTGTATCTCTCAGTGAATACTGGTATACGCTGATGTTCAGTGAGAAATGTATCTCTCAGTGAATACTGGTATACGCTGATGTTCAGTGAGAGATGTATCTCTCAGTGAATACTGGTATACGCTGATGTTCAGTGAGAGATGTATCTCTCAGTGAACACTGGTATACGCTGATGTTCAGTGAGAGATGTATCTCTCAGTGAATACTGGTATACGCTGATGTTCAGTGAGAGATGTATCTCTCAGTGAATACTGGTATACGCTGATGTTCAGTGAGAGATGTATCTCTCAGTGAACACTGGTATACGCTGATGTTCAGTGAGAGATGTATCTCTCAGTGAATACTGGTATACGCTGATGTTCAGTGAGAGATGTATCTCTCAGTGAATACTGGTATACGCTGATGTTCAGTGAGAGATGTATCTCTCAGTGAACACTGGTATACGCTGATGTTCAGTGAGAGATGTATCTCTCAGTGAATATACAGATATATTTCACTGAATACACACGGATCTGAAACTGTTTCAGGAAATAGTGTACTTGATGGTTAGTAACCAAGTAAACAGCGACCTCAAATGACCCTTCATGCACTTGATAACCATTTTAACTTAACAAACTTCATGCACTTGATAACCATTTTAACTTAACAAACTTCATGCACTTGATAACCATTTTAACTTAACAAACTTCATGCACTTGATAACCATTTTAACTTAACAAACTTCATGCACTTGATAACCATTTTAACTTAACAAACCTCATGCACTTGATAACCATTTTAACTTAACAAACTTCATGTACTTGATATCCATTTTAACTTGACAAACTTCATGTACTTGATAACCATTTTAACTTAACAAACTTTATGTACTTGATGACCATTTTAACTTAACAAACTTCATGCACTTGATAACCATTTTAACTTAACAAACTTCATGCACTTGATAACCATTTTAATCTAACAAACTTCATTCATTTGATAACCATTTTAACCTAACAAACTTCATACTTGATACTATTTTAACCTAACAAACTAACATAATAAAATATAACTCAAAAGAAATAACATGATTTTAAGATAACCTTACAAAAGTAGCACAAATATTACTCCCCGTAATACAGGTATGTAACAGGTTTGAAGGTTCTTCTACTGTCACATGCAAGCCTAAGGTCAGATTTCCTTGTTGACTCCCTGATCAACCAGGCTGTTACTCCTAGCGGCTCGCAGGCCTAGATAACCATCACAATCTGAGTGATCAGGTAGTGATTTTGTTAAGCACAAAGCATATTTTCCCACCTTGTAGTGTACGGTGTTGTCGACCACCGCCTCTCATCAACACTCATTCTTCCTCTTCATAACAAAATAAGATTATCCGCGTTTATCTTCTTTCCTCCCACTCATTATCGTTAAAATTATTTTTTTTTCAGAATTCTTCGTTTGAAAATACAATACACATCTTTTTATATCTCCAGTACACAAAACGTTTATCACTTTAACTAAAATACTTTTTTTTATTTCTTAATTAATGGTCACGATACACTTTGCTTATTCCTAAATCAGTGTATACCTGCATCAAGAGCCTAAAAAATAAAGTAAGAAATCAATAAACATCAAAGATAAACTTGCTTCTTGCGCCCCTAAATAAAAGATCACCAGCTAACTAGATGTTATCAGAAAGTTTTACGAGTTGGGAGTCAGACAAGACGGGTGTCTTGTGAGGTTTCATCCACCCCTTGTCTGCCCATGGCCCTCTACCTCCCCCGTCTGTTTATCCTCACTACTGCCCCTTCCCTACACCACTACTTCCTTCCCTACCACCCACTTCCACTACCTCTTCCTGATACAGTGCCTCGTAGCTCAATGGTAGTGTGTGCCGCTGACAACCGTAACGAACAGAATTCAATTCCCGTATAAGGAGACGTATTAGCACGCCTCCTTACGCCTGCTACCCCTGTTCACCTAGCAGCACAATTGGTAGGTTAGTAGTTTTGAAATACGAAAATCATTTGAAAGTGTAGATCATTCAGCACTCTTTTCAGTTAAATATAAAATACAACACATAAAAAATCAAAGATAAAATTAACAAACAATAAAAACCACTAGCATCAATAAAACACACAAGTAAAATAAGTTCCTTAGTGTTAGTCGACTGTTGTGGGTCGCAGCCTAGCGAAGGATCTCAAAAAATCCCAAAGAAAATAAACCACATTCATTGCTTTGTTTTCTCGTTATCCTAGGTTAATAACCCTTCGGGGTTATCAAGTCGAAAAATGTCGTCGACTTCTGCCTCTCTCTCTCTCGTGACCCACTGTCACTGTATCTTCCCTGATTTAAACCCTCCTAGCTCTGGTTATCAACTTTTAATTTAATAGAAGAAGCAACACTATCAAAACAAACAGAAAACATGTTCTAAGATGCAAATATATGAATGTTCTGCTCATGGTTGTTTAACCTCTATAAATGAAGCACAGATCTCTCCCTCTCAGCCATGTCTACTGTAATATATCCATAAATAAATGACAGCACGCGAATAAGGAAATGAATACTTGTATACACTGTAATATTGTGTAAAGGAGGTAAGGAATGAACACTTGTATACACGGGTAATACTGTGTAAATGAGTAAAGAAATGAACATTTGCATACACTGATAATATTGTGTAAATGAGTAAAGCAGAAAACACTAAATGTTTACCGTACTATATTAATTTGAACAAATATGAACTAATAATTAAAAAAAAATTAATTTCAGAAGAAAAATATTTACATATGGATAAAACTTCCTACCTGTTTCATATCGTGTGATTTTTTTAACAAACACCTGAGTCTAGAAGATTGGCCAAGAAAAAAACAGCAACTCAGTTTAAGCATAATGAGAAATAAGCCCGTGATTTACTTTACTTCTGAAGACAGTGTTTCCGGAATGCCTGTTAGCCATGATTAGAAGGGAAAATACATTAAAGACATAGATTTCACTTTTTAAATTTCTATTTTATAAACACGCTGAATCACATGTTTAAGCCTAAATTATTCAGACAATAAATAAAAAGAATAATACCATGCTTAGCTTCAAAGAATGTTGGCATGTTATCTTTTATTTACAAGGCTGATTTTAATTATATTTATTATGTATTTACTTTCAACTATGTATAACAAATTTTTTTTTTTTTAAATAGTCGTATTGACATTTAGGATATAGTGTGTTCGTAGACTGTGAAGTGAGACGGATGTGCTCTCGAATTCCCAATCAAGAGGGGAAGAGAGGAGACTATTTGGATCAGGGTTTTACGAATTCCACATAAAAGGATTTCTTAAATCGAGACTGGTGTCCTCCTCAGCAGTCAGCACACACAAGTGTTAAGAACTATTCTTCCTTCTGATTATTAATTCAGAAGAAATGAACATCCACCTGGTTGATTAAAGACCATCCATATATATATATATATATATATATATAGTATATATACATACACACGTACAGTATGCACTGATAATGTGAGAGATAACGAAAGAGCTTGGAATTTCCCTATTTTTTCACTGAGGTTATTTTGCTTACATACTACGTATATACATATACTGAAAAGTAATGCACCTCTTAAACAATCCACCTTGTAGGTTTAAAGCCTGTCGACTAAACAAAGGGTCATGAAGGCTGCATATAATTTATTCACCGCCAGTCAATGATACCTTAATCCCTAAAATAGAGACTAAACCTTCAGCATATATGAACTAAAAGATATACACCTCTCGGTGTAGTATGTAACGTTGATGCATCCATCTCGGTAGCCTCGTACTGTTATATGAACAATATTCCTTTTTTCAAATTTTGTTTATTTTTTATACATTTATACAAGGTAGCTACATATTTTATCATCATTTTTATGTGCATATATAACCCACCTTATTTTAGAGTGAAACGAATTTCATTTAAAGGTACACTCGTAGCTCAGCATATATTCATTTTTATGGTGAAACAATTATAATTATAAGTAATGTACATCAAAAGCAACGTGAGGACACAGTAAACTGTAGTGTAGACTCATTTTATGAGAAAAATTAAACAAGTTACACCTGATGGCATATGGAACAGGTCAAATTTATTTAGAAAGTTTAGGTCAACATTTGCCAACGGTATTTACACAAGACTCCAGAAGCCAGTTCTTGACGATCCTTGCTACCTTCCCTCTTACTTGTATCAATCCATTCTACTGGCGTTATAATCCATGCGGATTTAGCATGGATATATATATATATATATATATATATATATATATATATATATATATATATATTGGAGGCGGGAAGTAGTGCCCGCACTGAAGGAGTGAAGGTGTCACAATTCGGAGGGTCATTTGAACTGTGATGACACCGCATTTTTGGCAAGGCAGTAATTGAATGAGTAACGGTGAAAGTGTTCCTTTTTTATCGGATCACCCTACCACGATATGAGATAATTGGTGTGATAAAAAAATACTTAATACAGGTAACTACTTAAAACAAGGTGTGGGACACATCAAATCACAGGTGAACCAGTCAAAAAATCCTACACATTAAATAATTACGCACCAGATATTAATGGTTTAAGGTGAACTATTAAATATGGATTAAATATGTACTCCACTGACTCTTCAACAACCTTTTTTTTTTTTTGTTTAGTGTTTTTATGACTAACACTTCTTTGAACCGAAGTGAAGGTAGATATTTCCAATAATTTTAACAAGAGAAAAGCTTCTTGTTGAATCACTTGCTCTTTACTACTAATATTTCTCTGTCAGCCACCACCACTGCCAGACTCGAAATAAAACAACCCGCGGCTGGGTTGTAAATGGTATGGTGATACCGACAAACTGTCCTTTTTTTCCACAGGACTGCTGAAGCCACTCGTGGCGAAACTTTTCCCTTAATAAATGTCCTGAATTGTACAAGAGTACTTTTCCACCCGCAGCTTGTGTACGATATTCCTATTTTTGGTGAGTTTGGTCGAAATAGAGTATTTTAGATCAATAATAAAGACAAGTTGCACAACAAACTTTCACTGGAACAACGTTTCGTTCTGTGGAAAGCTCAACCAACTGTATTTTCTTCATTACCTGCTTAATTTTTCCTGACGAATTTTGAGCTGCATGGAATGATTATATAGTAGAAGACATTTTCGGATTAACACAAAAGAATTCATTTCTAATAACCCAAGATAACCTAAGAAAACCAAACACCGGTTTATTTTCAGTGGTGTCCTCTACGTCCTTTCTTCCTATTATGCAACGAACAACTGCCTACCAAATGCTGACTTACTCCACTTACTGACTGACTTACTGACTTACCCCACTTTGTATATTACTAGAAATAAAGAATTTGAATTTGAATTTGAATAGGTGAACAGTGGCATCAGGTGTGTGGAAACTTACCCATACGTCTCGCCTGGAAATTCAACCCGTGTACTTACAGCAATGAAAATATAATAATGATAACTCCAACGAATAAAATGATAAATAATAAAACTATAGCAAAAACATAAGAGTAACAGGAAAACAATGAAGATGAAATGAAACACTAGTAATAATAAAATATGCCAAATCGATTCTAAAAACTTAAACCAATAAATGTCTCCCACTTTGCTTTGTAATCTTTTCCCATAACCAAATTCCAACACTTAACATTATTACTTTGAAGTTTGAAATAAGTTTTATATCAGTAACAACAAAGATAATGAGATAAAACGGAGGTAGACAAGAGATGGAGGGGAGGAGAGAAAGGAGGCGGGAAGGGAAAAGGAAGAGAGAGAAATAGAATGTTTGTGTATTAGTACTTTAGAGATGCCGCATTTTACCCCTTGACGTCAGTGTAGTACACAATGCTGTCTACCACCGTGCTATCCTTCAGTCATATGTGGAGGCTATACCGTGTAAGTTACAGCAGATTACACAGCCAAACTCGGCACCACCACATACAACTGCCAGTTTACAACCTTCTATCAAACACATGCCGGGGTCAGTTGCCGTTTCTCTTGCCTCCTGCCATCATATTATACCTACTGACACACGGAGCGTTTTAATTTAGCACGCAATTTCAACCTTGTTTAACATGAGCCCATAACACAGGGTGGCTTTTCAACATGCCACCTGCTATCGTGACTAGCTATGGGTGTCGTGCTAACTGCTCTTATGCTGCCGTATCAAGTTGATTTAAACAAGAATTCACATGCAGTCTCCACATACAACTAATCCACTATCATTATTATTTTACGATAATATACTGTAAGTTTATGGAAGATAATGCTTAACTTCAGGAAGAACCCAAGATTTTTTTTATATTCTCTTCTCCGAGGCTATAAGTCCCTGGTACACAAATTATATATATATATATATATATATATATATATATATATATATATATATATATATATATATATATACATAAAAATGTGTGTAGCAGGGACTAACTTTCAACAAACATTATCCCTCAGTCCACAGCAGGATTCGAACCTGCACACTCTGTATCAAAGTACACAGTAATTTCGCCAATTTAAGTCGTTATGAACGATTGTGGATAAATAAACAGAAAGGTGGAGGGGGGATCGAACCGTGGTCCCGAGATTTAACTGGTCCTGATCTTTACCTCTGAGTTACAAGACTTCTAATAGTCAAGTTTCACAGAAAGCACTGCTGTGTGTTGTCTGCGTCAATGACTACCGTCTGTAACCTTACTGCAGATGGTAGTTAGTCACTGACGCAGACAGGACAGCAGTGCCTACTGTGAAACTTTCTTATTAGAAGCCCCTTAGGTAAGCGAAAAAGCTTATTTTCTTTATTTTTTTCCATGTCTAGACCTAGTTTTACTTTAAGAGTTGCCTTTTCACTTTCTTTTACTGCAGGTTGTGACTCTGAACAATATGACTGACTTTGGGTCACATCACGCTATATAGACCTCGACATTCCACACGTGAACATTAACACGAAACTTCAGGCATGCCCCTCCCCTTACCTTTTTAAAACACAACTAAGTCGTTTTAATTAACGTTAATTATCCACTTAATACACAACACCATCAAAAGTTAGCGACATGGGCGAACGGCAGCCTCAAATAAGGTGGTAAGCAGGCGGTAGCCAGGGAGGAAGTATCAATCAGTGTGGTAATCAGCATACCTCCCATGATGGGTCAGTCTGGCCCAACTACCAGAATTCCAGTCGTCGCTACGAACTCAGTACCTAATCACACACAGTACCAGTACGAAAAGTTTCCTTTAAATAATTACCCCATATCACGTCGTCCTGTTTCCTTAATTATTTGTCTGATGCCATTAATAAAGCCTATTCTGAAATTCACTTACGAACGCCAACAACTTCTTGAGCATAAAGTTTTTACCTGTTGAGATTAGCAGAGCGATAAGGAGTCCCTTGAGCATCATGTTGAGAGCGGCGTTGGAAGTTACTCAGAGCACAGGTTCGAGCACTAAGTTTAACACGTTTACACTCGAAGCACTCACAGAGCCGCGGACAGGGCGCACCAGATACGACCTCTCTTTACCAGTGTCAACCACCAACTGAATCTCCTGACTGAGCGTCCGCCCGTGGACCACGAAGGCAAGTTGGGCGCCCATCTCGCCTCTCCTACTTCTAGTCTGCCTTTTCTCCTTCCTCCTCTTCCTCAATACAACTTTATTTCTTTTCTGCAGTATACAAAATGTAGTTTACATGTAATAAAATATTGTTAAGCCGAAAAGAAGGCCACTATCATGCGGTGCATTTCGGGCAGACTAGTTCTAATGCATAAGAATTAGACATAGGTTACTGAGTAGGAATTTTTTAAATACATAAAGTGAGGAAGCTTAGTGAACAATGGTACAATTTTATCTTCATCAGCCCAGCTACATGAAGTAAAAACTCTTCACACGAATGGTTGTAGTATAAACCCCCTCAAAAAATGAACAAATTATATTGAACATTCTGGCGTCCAGATATCATCGCTCAGAAAGAATCTTGGTGCAACTCAAGGTGCTATGAGAGAAATAACTTTGTCTGGATACAATATTTTCTCTACACCTCACCCCAATAAAATAATGGCAAGTGGAGTGATTCAATATACTAACAATATGGACCTGAAAATTCTGTGTACATCGAAATTCATTGTACGTCAAGATTGTTTTTCTCTCTCAAATAGTCAGGCAAACGACACCCTCTTACATGAAGAAATTGAATCAATAAAACAGTCCATACCAAAAAAAATTCGAAAATAAAACTGGTCATTCTTCACCAATTTTGAGTCCCTGAATACGGAAACAATTGCAAATTGGTTACATTTATATAGATATGGACTCAAGCTAGTTGCTGTTATGTTTGACTTGGGAAGGAACGAGGATAAATAAACTGTACAAGGAAAAGACTCTTGATCGACAACCATAATGCGTAATAGTTTAACAAACACATTTTCCTTCAGTCACAATGCGTAATAAATTAACATAAACACATTTTCCTTCAGTCACAAATGCGTAATAGTTTAACATAAGCATACTTTTTCCTATTTCCTATTTTCACTTCCCTTTAGCCAATCGATTGCTATTATGATTATATTCGTTTTCAGCAGTTCAAAAACTATTAAGGGAAGCACAAAATTGTTCAAAGTCTGCAAACCAGTGTAATTAATATTAAAGAAGAGGCAGCAGACTTGTGACTTTAATTAACTCTATTACAAACTAGAACTAAAGATCATGACCAACAAATGTAAAAAAAAAATACCATTATATACACGAAAGTGCTTGGAAGCTCACTTTTTTCACTGTGGTTATTTTGCATACAGTATATATATATATATATATATATATATATATATATATATATATATATATATATATATATATATATATATATATATATATATATATATACTATATGTATATATATATATATATGAAGGGCAAAAAAGTCTACGGATGTAGTATACCCAGATTTTCAAATACATTCGACACGGTACCACCACACCGTAGCTTTCTGGCTAAACTAAAGGCGTAGAACCACACTGTAGCTTTCTGGCTAAACTAAAGGCGTAGAACCACACTGTATCTTGCTGGCTAAACTAAAGGCGTAGAACCACACTGTATCTTGCTGGCTAAACTAAAGGCGTAGAACCACACTGTGGCTTCCTGGCTAAACTAAAGGCGCAGAACCACACTGTAGCTTCCTGGCTAAACTAAAGGCGCAGAACCACACTGTAGCTTCCTGGCTAAACTAAAGGCGTAGAACCACACTGTAACTTGCTGGCTAAACTAAAGGCGCAGAAATACACTGTAACTTGCTGGCTAAACTAAAGGCGCAGAACCACACTGTAACTTGCTGGCTAAACTAATGGCGCAGAACCACACTGTATCTTGCTGGCTAAACTAAAGGCGTAGAACCACACTGTAGCTTGCTGTCTAAACTAAAGGCGTAGAACCACACTGTAGCTTGCTGTCTAAACTAAAGGCGTAGAACCACACTGTAACTTGCTGTCTAAACTAAAGGCGCAGAACCACACTGTAACTTGCTGGCTAAACTAAAGGCCTAGAACCACACTGTAGCTTGCTGTCTAAACTAAAGGCGTAGAACCACACTGTAGCTTGCTGTCTAAACTAAAGGCGTAGAACCACACTGTAGCTTGCTGTCTAAACTAAAGGCGCAGAACCACACTGTAGCTTGCTGTCTAAACTAAAGGCGCAGAACCACACTGTAGCTTGCTGTCTAAACTAAAGTCGTAGAACCACACTGTAGCTTGCTGTCTAAACTAAAGGCGTAGAACCACACTGTAGCTTGCTGGCTAAACTAAAGGCGTAGAACCACACTGTAGCTTGCTGTCTAAACTAAAGGCGTAGAACCACACTGTAGCTTGCTGTCTAAACTAAAGGCGTAGAACCACACTGTAGCTTGCTGGCTAAACTAAAGGCGTAGAACCACACTGTAGCTTGCTGTCTAAACTAAAGGCGTAGAACCACACTGTAGCTTGCTGGCTAAACTAAAGGCGTAGAACCACACTGTAACTTGCTGGCTAAACTAAAGGCGTAGAACCACACTGTAGCTTGCTGGCTAAACTAAAGGCGTAGAACCACACTGTAACTTGCTGGCTAAACTAAAGGCGTAGAACCACACTGTAGCTTCCTGGCTAAACTAAAGGCGTAGAACCACACTGTAGCTTCCTGGCTAAACTAAAGGCGTAGAACCACACTGTAACTTGCTGGCTAAACTAAAGGCGTAGAACCACACTGTAACTTGCTGGCTAAACTAAAGGCGTAGAACCACACTGTAACTTGCTGGCTAAACTAAAGGCGTAGAACCACACTGTAGCTTGCTGGCTAAACTAAAGGCGTAGAACCACACTGTAGCTTCCTGGCTAAACTAAAGGCGCAGAACCACACTGTAACTTGCTGGCTAAACTAAAGGCGTAGAACCACACTATCTTTCTGGTTAAACTAAAGGCGTAGAACCACACAGTATCTTCCAGGCTAAACTAAAGACGCAGAACCACACCGTAGCTAAAATAACGGTATACCTGGAGGGTGTTCCGGGGGTCAACGCCCCCGCGACCCAGTCCATAGCAAGTTGGATATATGTTACGAGCAAAGTTCCTCACGAATACTTACTACCTTAGCTCGATCATTCTCACAGTTAACGAAGTTCTCGAAAACTTCATAAAACCTCCAAAATGTCAAACTTTAATGGTGACACAAAACTGGAAAACAAAAATTGCAGCCTCCATGGATAAATGTATGATCATTCAGATCTGCATAGGTTGTTGCAGTGGTTGGAAACGTGCAAGATGAGTTTCAGTGCTAATAAATGCAAAGCATTTTGGATATAACACTCTTAGATATAAGTATAAAATGTTTTGAAAAGCTAGACGATGAAGACATTACATGTACTACGCAATGTCTAATTGCGAGCAGCGATGTTTTACATTGAAATTTGGAGTACAAACACTAAGAACAATATTGACTGTACAAGTCACTTATCTGGCTATCTCATGTTGAATATGGTGTACAACTGGTCCCCAAATTACATAATAGTTGAAGATAAAATGAAAAGAGCATATATAAAGGGGCAACTAAGCTCACACCTTCATTGAGAAATAAACATGAAGGATTCATGTGGAAACGAAGACTACGAGATCTCACTCCATCCTTTATAATACTAGACATACAGGATGTATGGCGTTTCGTTAATGCAGCGGTTTTGAGTTATACCCATTCTTCATTTATTCAGACTTCCTACAATAAATATATTCACCACTCACTACAAGCTAAGGACGAAAATATTTTAAGGTAAGTAATGTGTGTACTATACTATATACATTTTTTAGGCCCAGCTCTTTTGCTCACTTAATTTGTGATAAAGTAAACATGTTATCAGGCTTTTATATGCAGTTTAAAGTTAAAAAAGGCTATATTTCTCTCTACGGGGGGCCGCCTGCATTTCATATACTTAAGAAAAAAATTTAGGTGAAAAGTGATTCAATTCATGAAACAGCGACATACACCTTCGAAGTAAGATGTCCAACACAAAGGTACGTAAATAATTTTTTTTCAGTTATGGGTCACTAAACTTTAAAAGTACAAAGAAATCTAGTCGTTTAAAAACCAGCTGAACAAGTACTTTTCAACCAGCGAATTCGGCTAGACGGGGTTACTGTGGCCATGGAACCCTGACACTAATTAACAAACCACATCATGACTGACTGACCATGGATGCTAGATGAAGTAAGTACATGTATCATTAATGCTTCCACCTTCCCTACTCTATACAGTAAGCTATCTTATAAAACTCCTCTATATAGCTGCATTTTTTTATAAATGTGATTAAAAAGCACATCCAAAATTGAACATGGCGTGGAAAAAAAACTCGTAATATGTGCTGTTCTATTTTCGATGCAATTTTTTTCAATTTAACTGACAAAGAAATGCTATATTTGCAATTTTCTGTACGTCATGGAAATATGTCGCCCAGTCTTTAATGCCCTAGGTGCTTCAACACCTAGGTCATTAGCACGAAAGGCCTATTATATAGGACTCCAAAACTGAACGTAGATATGGTTAAACGCTCGTACTATACATATTGCATATGTGGGTCTGGCTTCTACGGCAGTTTACAACCGCCATAACTACTGAAGAAAAACCGGCAATGTGGCCGGAGGGCAAGAAGAGAGCCTTCTGCTATACTATCCTAACCTCACCCAGCTAAAGAGGAGAGCCTTCTGCTATACTATCCTAACCTCAACTAGCTAAAGAGAATTAGAGATAACTGGACTGTTGTTGTTAGTCCTCAGCAGGTAGTCTCCATATGGAGCTTGTGATATTCTACTGTCTGCCTTTTCTACGTACTTTTCCTTCTTCCTCCTTTTGTCCTCGCCCCCTTCTCCTCTTCCTTATATCTCCTCGCCTCATCTCTTCCTTATCTCTCCTCATCTTTTCCTTATCTCTCCTCTTCTCATCTCTTCATTATCTCTCCTCGCCTTGCATGTGTGGACCTTCCTGAGAGCTGGTGGCTTCATGCATATAATTCATGGATGTGTACACAGTTTTTGCAAGTGTGGCGTAGCCCTGCAAGAACACATGTAGATGCAGTAAAAATGAATGTCATGGAACGTTTCACCGCTGACAAGAGGCTATTTAATAACAAGATCACGTAACTGCCACTCCAACTGACCAGAGTAACTACCGTCGCTAAGCAAATTCTCCAGAGAATCAGCGTCAAACCAACAAGAAATAGAGACCATTCTCGTAAAGTTGTTGAGGGAGACTAAACTGTATCGTTATTTCTTGTAAATAAGAGAAAACACGTGTAAACGTGGAGTGGGAGGGAAAGGGGCAAATATATACATATTTGTTTTTTCAGTTCACAGTTTAACCAGAAACAATGCAGGATGCCACAGTCATAGTCACCGCGGGTAATAAACGTTTAGAATTGCATGTTTCTTCTTTTTTCTCGGCCACCTTGTTGCTAGACGTATCGGGGCTTGCTGTTGAACATAATTTGATAGTTTTACTTAGGCCACTAGGTGACTTGGACTTGCCTAACATGGGCCAGTAGGCCTTCTGCAGTGCTCCTTCTTTCTTATGTTCTTGTGTAACCCACCCTAACTCTACACAACCTAGCCTAATGTAAATTATATAACCTAAAAACTAGATGTGGTTTGGTCGTTGCACGATCCGAGAAAGGTATCCCTGTATCCTATAAGCCCAGCTCCCTCTACCTCAAACCACGCAGGGATAAGTTTCTAACGAAGTTAAATATCAACGATGCAGACTTGAAGACAATCACAACTCATTTACAAATCAATGAATCGAAACTAATAAACGAATTTCTTCAATAATAAAAAAAAGAGCAGACTAGTCAGAACTAAGAGAAATGATGGATGAAGACAGGATAAATCAATCAAACCTTGTAGCACAAAGGGAGATATGATTACTACGTACACGATACTCAAGAGGGCAGACAGACAGGCTTGAAAGATGGGGGACGGAGACACGTGGGCATAAATGGAAGTTAATACGCTGAGTCACAGGTATATTACAACATACTTCTTGAGTCTGTGAAATTGGTGCAAGAACCACTTCAGTCTGTGAAATTGGTGCAAGAACCACTTCAGTCTGTGAAATTGGTGCAAGAACCACTTCAGTCTGTGAAATTGGTGCAAGAACCACTTCAGTCTGTGAAATTGGTGCAAGAACCACTTCAGTCTGAAATTGGTGCAAGAACCACTTCAGTCTGTGAAATTGGTGCAAGAACCACTTCAGTCTGTGAAAGTGGTGCAAGAACCACTTCAGTCTGTGAAAGTGGGGCAAGAACCACTTCAGTCTGTGAAAGTGGTGCAAGAACCACTTCAGTCTGTGAAAGTGGTGCAAGAACCACTTCAGTCAGTAAAAGTGGTGCAAGAACCACTTCAGTCAGTAAAAGTGGTGCAAGAACCACTTCAGTCTGTGAAAGTGGTGCAAGAACCACTTCAGTCTGTGAAAGTGGTGCAAGAACCACTTCAGTCTGTGAAAGTGGTGCAAGAACCACTTCAGTCAGTAAAAGTGGTGCAAGAACCACTTCAGTCAGTAAAAGTGGTGCAAGAACCACTTCAGTCTGTGAAAGTGGTGCAAGAACCACTTCAGTCTGTGAAAGTGGTGCAAGAACCACTTCAGTCTGTGAAAGTGGTGCAAGAACCACTTCAATCAGTAAAAGTGGACTAAGCAGAGTCCATACACAGTTTTACAAGCCTGGTTAATGGCGGTACCAAGAGCAGAGATTCGACTCCCGCAGTCACACAGAGATATTAGTGAGCATATACCGACATAACGTACACACACACACACACACACGCACACTGTGGCTGCAGGTGACTTGACTGGTACTTATTACTCTGCTCCCCCTCACCTCCTCCTCAGCAACCCCCCCCCCCAACCTCTCCTTCCCCTTCTCATGCTCAACAAGATTTCCCAAGTCAAGATATTAAATCAGTGTGACCTTAATTTGTCCATTGCGTGCCTCTTGCAGCCCTCTCGCTCCCTTCTAATGAATTTATTGTCATTATTACATCAAGGATAATTATACATGCATACATTTATATCTACATACAGTCCAAGGTTCATACATATATTCATACAGAAAGGTGGACGGGGGGGGGGGGCTCAAACCGTGGTACCTAGATTAACAGGTCCAGCGTTTTACCGCTGAGCTACGGAATAAATGTTCAGTAAAGCGCTGGACCTGTTAATCTCGGGACCACGGTTCGACCCCATCCCTTCCCCCATTCACCTTTCTGTTTATTCATAGACAGTCGTTCATTACTACTGTCGCTGAATAAATGTATATAAGTAATCTTTTAACCTCACCGTCTACCACTGCTCGAGCTAAATACTAGTAAAACAGATTTTGCAAGCAGTTGATAGTCGTACCGTATTTCCCGGCATATAAGGCGCACGACAGAAGTATCATAACGGTAAATCAGTAATCATAATCAAGGGCTAATTACCCTCTTATTTTACGCTAAAGCGTAACATAAAGCCTACCCTTGACCCTGACCTTGAGCATATAAGGCGCAGGGTGTTTTTCCAAGACTTTTTGTGGGGGGAAAAAGGCGCGTCTTATATGACGGAAAATAAAGTACTTTCGTAAGGGCGCCGGCAGCCACTGACGTTCAGCGTCACAGTACCTACCCACTAACGTTGAAGAATGACACACTTGTGCAACATTTGCGAATCTTTCGCCAGCCTATGTCCTCCTCAGTCCAATACAAGGAAGAACGGTGAAAATGAGAAGTTTGAGGTAATCAGTCCCTTAGCCTGGAGTCTATGTGTTCAGTCCATCACCCACTACTGTAGTGTATACTCAACCGGTTATTAAAGAAATGAAATGTTTTGGCACTAACACCTTCAGGGAGGAGACTGCTTCAGTGTTCCATAATTTCACAAAATACTTTACACGCATTTGTGTTACACCGTTTACCACGGAGTTTGATATTATTATTCTGCTGCATCACTATACACTCAAAACATCTTCACTGTGCACTTAAAAACATCGTCACTATGCACTCAAAGACATCTTCACTATGCACTCAAAAACATCTTCATTATTCACTCAAAAACATCTTCATTGTGCACTCAAAAACATCTTCATTGTGCACTCAAAAACATCGTCACTATGCACTCGAAAACATCGCCACTATGCACTCAAAACATATTCACTATGCACTCAAAAACGTCGTCACTATGCACTCAAAACATCTTCATTATGCACTCAAAAACATCTTCATTGTGAACTCAAAAACATCTTCATTGTGCACTCAAAAACATCGTTACTATGCACTCAAAAACATCTCCACTATGCACTCAAAATATCTTCACTATGCACTCAAAAACGTCGTCACTATGCACTCAAAACATCTTTATTATGCACTCAAAACATCTTCACTATGCACTCAAAAACATCTTCATTGTGCACTCAAAAACATCGTCACTATGCACTCAAAAACATCTTCATTATGCACTCAAAAACATCGTCACTATGCACTCAAAAACATCTTCATTATGCACTCAAAAACATCGTCACTATGCACTAAAAAACATCTTCACTATACACTCAAAAACATCGTCACTATGCACTCAAAGACATCGTCACTATGCACTCAAAAACATCTTCACCTTGATTTTTCCATTTTCTTAGTGAACGAGTCAGGGGAGAGAGAGAGAGAGAGAGAGAGAGAGAGAGAGAGAGAGAGAGAGAGGAGAGGAGAGAGAGAGAGAAGAGAGAGAGAGAGAGAGAGAGAGAGAAGAGAGAGAGAGAGAGAGAGAGAGAGAGAGAGAGAGAGAGAGAGAGAGAGAGAGAGAGAGAGAGAGAGAGAGAGAGAGAGAGGAGAGAGAGGAGAGAGAGAGAGAGAGAGAGAGAGAGAGAGAGAGAGAGAGAGAGAGAGAGAGAGAGAGAGAGAGAGAGAGAGAGAGAGAGAGAGAGAGAGAGAGAGAGAGAGAGAGAGAGAGAGAGAGAGAGAGAGAGAGAGAGAGAGAGTGAGAGAGAGAGAGAGAGAGAGAGAGCAGAGAGAGAGGCAGCAGAGAGAGAGAGAGAGAATTGGGTGAGGGAGAGTAGGGGAAAGAGAGAGAGAGAGAGAGAGAGAAGAAGACAGAGAAGGAGAGAGAGAGAGAGAGTAGAGAGAGAGAAGAGAGAGAGAGACCCCCCCCCCTCTCTCCGACCTTAGTGCCGGGGTAGTCAGTCTGGTGAACAAGGGAGCTCTCTAGCAGAGGAAATTGTTAAATGCAAACATAAATATTTCATCTTGGGCAGGCAGGAGGGAGGCAGCATTTAGAGGGTGTTCCTTGTAAATACTTGCTCAGTAAATTCTCGTTTACGGCCAATATGACCGCCATATTTTTCTGCCTCGCCACCATCGCTCATTCTCCCAGACACTTCATTATCCTCCTGTGATACCCACCCGCACGCTCCCGCGTCTACCCGCCCACGCGTCTACCCGCCCACGTGTCTACCCGCCCACGCGTCTACCCGCCCACGCGTCTACCCGCCCACGTGTCTACCCGCCCACGTGTCTACCCGCCCACGTGTCTACCCGCCCACTCGTCTACTTGCCCACGTGTCTACCCGCCCACGCGTCTACGTGTCCGGACGTCTACACAAGAATGAAGCAACACTGCAGTAGGATTATTGGCCTATGCTAGGCAGGTCAAATCAAATCCATATTCGTGGTGAGGCGCTAAACTCTCAGGGGGTGATACAGCGCCTGAGGAATAGGAGGTAATCAAGTTTTATCTATGGAAAGGGAGGGTAAGTCCAAAACCTAGAGCCCCTCATCTGCATCAAGGCACCTTCCTACCTCCATGCAGATTATTATTATTATTGCATTCACGGGAAGCGCTGAACTCGTAGGGGTCATGCAACGTCTGGGTAATGGAGGATAATCCGACCTGACTCGAATTCTTTGGATCAAGAGCCCATCACCATCGTTAACGACCCCCCCTCCCCATAACATCGAGAGGATTCTACACAGTGGACAAAACAAAAACACAATAAAGAAGGAATTAAGTCAGATCTGAGTTTACTCAACCTGACATCTGTAACTAGGTAATTGCAACTCATTAATTATAACTCGGTACACAAGTGTTCGCAATCAAACTAACAGAATTATTGACTTCACATCAAGTAGTATAAATAATAGAAGTCCTCAGATAATACTTCAACTTTATATATTTCTGGTAAAGAATCATTTACATTATGCCGCTCAGTTCTGGTCTCCACATTGCATACTGGACATAAATGCGCTGCAAAATATAGAGAGAAGGATGACGAGATTGATTCCAATTATTATAAATCATGCAAACGAGGATAGGTTGAAGGCACTCAACTTGCACTCTCTAATTACGGAAGATACGATTGAAGGATACATGTAGGAAACAAGAATAAAAAGGGATAAAAAAAAAATAGTCTTGAAACTATCTAACCAAGACAGGAGTTCTAGCAACGGATTCAAGTTGGGTAAATTTAGATTTAGAAAGGATATAGGGAAGCACTGGCTAAACAAGAGTTGAACAAAGTCTCTTGGGTAGCTTTAAAGGTTACACGGGTACACGAAAGATGTAGGTGGGTGAGTTGGTCCTGCCTAACCTGGGACAAGAGGCCTAATGCAGTGTTCATTCTTGTATTCTTATGTAATTACAAGTAATCACACAGATGAACTTGTAGACACCCTCACATACTCGGGCGCCACTCACTACCTAACATAGGGACGCTATGATTTATTTATTCACTTATACACATTTTTCATATATTTGTTCTCTATGAAATCCGTAAGACGAGAGGAATGTTTAATATGACGCAGGAGGAGGAGGAGGAGGAGGAGGGGCGTGAGTATGAGGAAGAGGATGGAATGAAGAGGGAGCTGGACAGATACTTAAAGTCGGTGCCGGATCAGCCGGGCTGTGGTTCGTACGTTGGACTACGTGCGGCGAGCAGTAACAGCCTGGTTGATCAGGCCCTGATCCACCGGGAGGCCTGGTCGTGGACCGGGAAGCGGGGGCGTTGATCCCCGGAATCCCCTCCAGGTTATGAGGAGGAAGAGAAGGGCGATAAGGAGGAAGAGCAGGAGGGGAGTGAGTATGAGTATAAGGAAGAAGGTATGAAGAGGGCGGTGAGGTGGAAAATGAAGAGGAGGTGAATAAAGAAGAGGAGGAGGAAGAAGAGGAGGAAGAGGAGGAGGTCTTCACTACTGGCGCCAGGGAGCCGGGATATAAGGATGTGATGGTGGTTACAATTGCATCAACCACACTTACGGTCAGTGTCTGGGAATGACGGGAAGGACAGGTTCAGACGGACGTCTCTGGAATGGATGGGACTTGGAGGAAGTAATGATGGAGGGCTGAAGGTAGTAATGGAATGATAAAGGCAAATGAGATAATTGAGATTATTTTATTCAAAACACATGCTACTGCTCCACTGATACCAACTTTAATGCTGATATAATAAATGAGAGATGGAAAGAATATTTATGGATGAATAAGTGTGTGTACGTATGCGTGCGTGTGCGTATGTGTGTGATTCTGTGTGTGTGTGTACTCGCCTAATTGTACTCACCTAATTGTGGTTGAAGGGGTCGAGACTTAGCTCCTAGCCCCGCCTCTTCACTGACCGCTACTAGGTTCTCTCTCTCCCTGCTCCATGAGCTTTATCATACCTCGTCTTAAAGCTATGTATGGTTCCTGCCTCCACTACATCACTTGCTAGACTATTCCACTTCCTGACAACTCTATGACTGAAGAAATACTTCCTAACATCCCTTTGACTCGTCTGACACGTCATCTCCCAATTGTGACCCCTTGTTTCTGTGTCCCCTCTCTGGAACATCCTGTCTCTGTCCACCTTATCTATTCCACGCAGTATTTTGTATGTCGTTATCATGTCTCCCCTAACCCTCCTGTCCTCCAGTGTCGTCAGGCCGATTTTCCTTAACCTTTCTTCATAGGACATTCCCCTTAGCTCCGGGACTAACCTTGTTGCAAACCTTTGCACTTTCTCTAATTTCATGACGTGCTTTACCAGGTTTGGGTTCCAAACTGGTGCTGCATGTGTGTGTGTGTGTGTGTGTGTGTGTGTGTGTGTGTGTGCGTGCGCGTACGTGTACACTTGTACGTGACCCTCCGTGTATTTTAGCTCACACTTTCTTTCCCGAAGCCTACCCACCCGTCCCTTTCTCAGCCCTCACTTACTCCATCCACTAAAAAACCTGTAATGGACTTTCTATTCTGGGGACAAGCCAATCAAAGTTTTGACCGGTTTTCTCTCCCACACCACGTATTGAGGGGGTGGTACACCAGACCCTCCCACCTGCCTTCCAAATACCTACCAATACTCCTTCCTGCTTCCCAGCCACCATCCTGCATCTCCTCCTTATTTTATACCCAAGTCAACCGCATTTTAGTTTTAAGAACTCATGAAAATAGTATTTTAACTGGTTAGTGCAGACTTTTGCCAGTAGAGCTCGTTGTATACGTATTTGAGGTCATTTTTGGGTTTCAAATTTCTCTTCCCAATATCGGCCTGATGTTGCCAGCATAGCGCGCCATGTTTTAAAGTGTTCGCGTTATTTTGTGAGGTAAGAACATCACTTATATAAAACCCTGTTATTGAAGGAAATAGTCCTGCTTTAGTAAGTTAATATAACTCTCACGAAATCGTAATAACACGATTGCAAACAAATCACAGAACGGATGGGACTTGAACCCATGTTGTCAACAGTGTAATACTTGTGTAATATATACATTGTGCTAGTCCATTTATAGACAGGCTCCCTCGCCACGCCTTAAGTCACGTGTCCCCCCACGCACCTAGGCCTGGGGCCTAGATGTGTGGTTCAACCGGGGGTCACGTGACTTAAGGTTTGGTCAGGGAGCCTGTCTATAAATGGACTAACACAATATATATATTACACAAGTATTACAATGGTGACAATGGCAAGTGAGTCCTAAAACTCACAGTCCGGTGCCGTGATTTGATTAATATAAAATTATATTTTTTAAATTAGCATCATTAGGTACACTGATACTTTTTACTCGATATCTGAACACTTCTAGCAGGTACCTGAGTTTCTTACACACAAGGTAAGTGTTTTCTTACCCAGATATGACATTCCAGCAGGAATGGTGTTTCTTACACATTCCCCCCCCCCCTCCGGATGCCATCCACAACAGTAGACTAACACACGGGTACCTATTATTACAGCTAGGTGGGCAGTAGCAGCAAGGGTATACCTTATTCCGTCTTCATGACAGGGAATCGAACCCAGGATCATGCGAGTGTGAGTGGAATACTCTGACGAGTGAGCTACGCGGTCTCTGGATGGATTCTCGGATAACTCCGCGGTGTTGGTTACTCATATTTGAGTCACACTAAGCATTTTACCAGGAGGGTGATCCGGGGGTCAATGCCCCCGCGGCACTCGTCCAGAGGAAATTTTTTAAGGGAATTTACGTATTATACCCTAACTGACCACAGAATATATACAACTAAGTGGACATCTCTCAGTGTTCATACACTGTGCAAACGGGAGTAGCAGACTTGATGACCCTTGTGCAATTGATAGGCCTTAAAAGTAACAAACTATCTCTCTTAACTATTTTATTGATGGTTTTGATATGTGGAAAATGTTGGGCTGGCTGTACTGACCACTGATATTAAATTGTTTAATAATATGGTTGATTGCGTGTTGCAGCGAGGCATTTACCTTTTAACAAGTTTTTCTACCAACAAAGAGCTTAATTTGAAGTATCAAGTTTGCCGGAACATTTCGTAGAACTTTCATGATATCACACACATGAGAGAGAGAGAGAGAGAGAGAGAGAGAGAGAGAGAGAGAGAGAGAGAGAGAGAGAGAGAGAGAGAGAGAGAGAGAGAGAGAGAGAGAGAGAGAGAGAGAGAGAGAGAGAGAGAGAGAGAAAATCGATCAAAAAGCCTATAAAAAATAACGTTTTCTCCCACGACTGACAATTCTCTTTAATACGGGCATTAATGCAACAATAATTATAATAATCTTTATTTCTACAAGTACATGTACAAAGTATACAGGTCAAGCTGACATCAGTGACAACTACTACATAGAAAACCCCTTGTTATGCAGAGCATTTAGGGCAAATTAGGTCAATTTTGTCCTCAGGATGCGACCCACACCAATCGATTAACTCCCAGGTACGTATTTCACTGAGAGGTGAACAAGGACAGCAGGTTCCTTAAGAACACATATCCTAATGTTTCCACCCGTACCGGGGATCGACCTCCGGACCTCAATGTGTGAGCTGAGCGCGCTAGCAATCGACCTACGGGACACTGTGTATAATCAAAAGATCAATTCCCTTGTAGGAAGCAAATTATATATTATAATACAAGAAATAATGTTAGTTGTTATAAGTGACTCGTTTCTCATATACGAATACCTCATCATTTGGAAATGCAATAATGTATTTAAGGAAAGTCAAGTCTCGCTGCCTTAGCATTTGTCATAACCCAAAAAAAAGAAGCCTAAATGTAAAATAATTTACATACGCTTAATTTCACTAGATACAAAATTTTGATTCACACTTTCTTGAATCTTTCTGAACAACACTAAGCTTCAGTATATTAAATAGTATATTACCAACTGACCGATTAAAATCAAAGAACATTTTATAAGCTGATACTCTTATTTATACATGCTGACAAAGTCTCTCTCGACGGGTTCTTGTTAGACAGGTCGCCTGAAGGTTCTGTAATATTCATTTTATAAATTTATTTTTATTTTGGTGATACGTATTGTGAAGTCTTGTTTCAAGGACGTATGATCAATAAAATACTGGAACACCTTCGTCATAACATTAAAAACACTAATAATAAAATAAAAATAATAATAATTATATAATAATAATAATAATAATAATAATGATGATGATGATGATAATAATAATAAAATAATAATAATGGGCGAAAATCTCGAAAATGAAATATTTAGTATTCTTTAATACTGCACTTGCAGGAAATGCCATGCCTAGATCTTTTAAAGTCTAGACATCAAAGACATAGCGATGGAGGCCGGAGCCAGCCACATATTGTATTTTCCCACGGGAATTTATTTGGCTGTATTGCAATTTTCCACACATGAACTTAGATTTCATTATTGCGTGTGTCAGTTCATATATCTTTTCCAAATATTAAATTTATCCTATCTTATGATTTTTTTTTTTTTTACCGAAGCACTAATATCGTTTTAACTTCGTCGGTCGGTATGATTTGAATTTACTTAGTGTTATCTTAAGATGTGCTGTGTCTGGAATATGAATGCCTTCACTTACGGCGGATTTTCAAGCCAAGCGTTTGATTAGATATTGTAGGATACGACTATTGAGTACAAATTTACTGCTAGGTGAACTGGGGCAGCAGGTGTAAGGAAATTTGCCTATATTTTTCGGGTCATCCAGGATTCTAACTTAGGACCTTTCAGTTATGAGTCGACTTCCATGACTCCTGAGATGCGGCATTATTTCTGCCTGGAATGGTCTATGGTTAAGTTTCGAATAAGTCGCGAATATTCCTTAAAATTAAATAAAGCATATATTCACAAAATCATTTTAAACTATTGCTATAATCACACTCTTAAATGAGATGAAGTACGATAAAAAATGTTAACCTGTATAAAATACCTGACAGAAACGCTCATCCTGCATCTTGTACATACCTTCAGATAACTAAAAAAAAACCAGACGCATCAATTAATCATACGCACCCTTATACATGCATACATATACTAAATACAAATATCGCCCAAAGGTCTTTTAGTTTGTCAGTTACTCAAGATCAATTCCCACCAGTTGTGTGAAACTCCAGCAGAATCAATTAGCAGAGTAAATTGACTGACGCCTCGTCAGGAACAGATGGCGGCATGCACTTGTGCGGTTACTGATGAACAGTTCGGTAATTTAGCAGTCCTTGGCGTATTGGCGGGGGTAGGGGGAGGGTGTCTGTTTGCATTCATGTATATGAGTTTGTGTTTGTAAATGTATGCGTGTAATATACAAATATAAAAGAGAAGCTTACTACAAAGTTTCGGTCACATTTGGACCACTTACAAAATGCGTGTAACAGAAACAGAGGTGAAAGCATTCCTTTGTCTGCGCTTATCTCCTCTTCATATATGTTGGATATTAATACTCTTTGTTTGGTATGGATTAACAGCTCGCTATCAAATGCGGCAGATATGGAGAGAATAGATTATGAGGAGCCCCTGGGGGCCAATGACCACGCAGTGCCGAGCTTTAAAGCAACGTAGAAGTAAACCTGTTTCCTTTGATCAGCACATGCTCTAAACCCAGCCCAAGTATGATCCATGTCATATTTTGCAGTTACAAGATAGTTTAATATTAAACTTAAAAGATTAACCTGTTGGTGTTTCGAGTAATAAGTAAATATTTTGTTGTTGCCTAGTGGCCTACATAGTTCGTATTATTATACCCATGACAGAAGCGTTTTTCTTAAAAATATCCGAAATGAATTAACCATCCTAAATACGTAAATACTTCGATAATATAAGTTATGTTTATTTATTACCCCTCATTTAAATTCGTAATAACTCATACTAAAATAGGCTTATTTATAAGATACAGTAAAATATATGCTATTTTCAGCCTCCGAAAGCTACTCTGCTGTCAAGTCTGCGTTACTTGGGACTTATTCCGAGAGTTCTACTCTCAGACCCCAGCTTGATGTTGACTGCTTGATCAATCAGGCTATTGCTGCTAGCAGTCCTCGGCCATAGAGAGCCATCACAACTGGCTGTTTGGTATATTTCGTAGGAATTAAGTTTTTTCAAAATGACCTGAGTTTTCTTTGATCAACACATCAGTTTATTCTAGATATTATCTCGTTTGTGTTAAACATTTACTTAGTAGCCTAGAGAATGGGAGTTAATTAGGCTTGATCCACGAAAGGCGGGGATGGCTAAAATTCCTGGGATAGAGCCATTCACCAGCATCAAGGTCACCTTTGAAGGGATCAGGTTAAATGACAATTTGGATGTCGCATCAAGGTCACCTTGGAAGGGATCGAGTTAAATGGCAATCTTGATAAGTCGCATCAAGGTCACCTTGGAAGGGATCAGATTAAATGATAATCTTGATAAGTCACAAATTATTATTAGTTTGGTGTTTATTGTATAACCTGCAATGGAGCTATTCCTATTACATATCTTAGGCATATATTTCTAAAGGTATACCTCACTAGGGTTAATGTATTTGCCTAGTGCAAGTAAAACACGTCACTGCCTACACGTATCTTATTTCCGAAAAAAAAACTTTAAGAGAAAGTATCTCTTTTTTTTTCTTTGTATATCATTTTCATAACTGGCCATAAACTACAGGTGTTTTATAGAGTGCCGTTTAAATTAATCAAAACTGGCATTAGCACACAATGCCAATAAATGATTATGCCAAACAAAACTAATTAGCAATCAGCATAGCCAACGGGAAGCGCTAGATCCGTAGGGGATCGTACAGCGCCTGGGGAACAGGATACAAATCAGATTCTATTCAAGAGGGTAGCTCCACTTCCTTAGATCAAGAGCGCTTAGCTGAGATCAATCCAACTTCCTTTTTGAAATGAAGTCATTTCAATTTTCACCTGTAAAATTAACAGTACTTACATTTATGGGGGAGCAATAAACCCGAAGGAGACACACAACAGTTGGGGAATAGGAGGCAATCAGGTTCGACCTAAGGAATGGGAAAGTGGGTCCAATCCCTTGGATCAAGAGCCACTCAGCGGGATGGAGGAACCTTCCTCGAGGGTGGCGGCCATCAAGCACAGGTCCCTCAAGTTTGAGGTAGGTATAATGTCTGTCAGGAAACACGACAAGTGTTTCCTGACGCGGTATCAGTCATATGATGACCCACAGCTGGAGCTTTTGGTAATCTGACCGAGGCCTTCCACTGGCTTACCCCTTTAAAAATCCTGGTTAGGATTATAACCATGAGGATAATCTCACTCAAGTTTGTCTATACCGAGTTCTTACATAATATAACATTACCTTTATCTGGGAGTTTGTCACCATCGTATAGAGCAGCCGCCTGACCATCTCAGTCACCATGTGCAGTGTTCACCTCCAATTACATCACAATATTAGTTAAACTTGGGACGCTGTGGGTGCTTCCTGGCGCCTCCATCCCGCCATCCACCTCCCCACACCCTCAAACAGCCACCCCTTCTATAAAATAAAATAATGGGTCCCTTTCATGCATAATTATTATTATAATCAAGAAAGCTCTTAACCTGCACTTGTAATATAGCTCCGAGAAACAGAAACTTTATTTAGGAACAGGTACACGTAAGTACAATTATCATACATAGTGTAAATTGCCTATGATAACCCTCCCCCCCCCAAAAAAAAAAAAAGTCAGACAAAAAAACTTATTTCCGAATGGTATATCTGATTCCTCGAATCAAGAGCAATTTATCACCCAAGTACTTACTCCCCATCTCATAGAGGGAAAATAAAGGAAAGACATCATTCACATATAAATAACTATTATAGTCACATTAACGTGCTAATCTATCTAGATAATTTAACATTTATTCATAGAGACAATTAGCAAATGTTATCAATAAAATATTTTTTAATCCAAAAGGTGTGGCGTGTATAAAATCAAGAACTTATAATTTTATTTTTGCATATTCACACACACACACACACACACACACACACATATACACACACATACACACACACACACATATATATATATATATATATATATATATATATATATATATATATATATATCTACTCCTATCTAACATGTTCACACATGCCTGCTGTGTGTCCAAGCCCCTTGCACACCAAACCTCTTTTACCCCCTCCCTCCATCCTTTCCTTGTAGGACCCCTACCCCCTCCTTCCCTCCACTGCAGATTTATACACCCTTCAAGTCATTCTATTTTGTTCCATTCTTTCTAAATGACCAAACCGTCTCAACAACCCTCTGGATAATAACTTTAGTAACTCCACATCTCCTTATCTCCACACACACACACACATATATATATATATATATATATATATATATATATTTTTTTATTTTTTATTAACACATCGGCCGATTCCCACCAAGGCAGGGTGGCCCGAAAAAGAAAAACTTTCATCATCATTCACTCCATCACTGTCTTGCCAGAAGGGTGCTTTACACTACAGTTATAAAACTGCAACATTAACACCCCTCCTTCAGAGTGCCGGCACTGTACTTCCCATCTCCAGAACTCAAGTCCGGCCTGCCGGTTTCCCTGAATCCCTTCATAAATGTTACTTTGCTCACACTCCAACAGCACGTCAAGTATTAAAAACCATATGCCTCCATTCACTCCTATCAAATACGCTCACACATGCTTGCTGGAAGTCCAAGCCCCTCGCACACAAAACTTCCTTTACCCCCTCCCTCCAACCTTTCCTAGGCCGACCCCTACCCCGCCTTCCCTCCACTACAGATTTATACACTCTCGAAGTCACTCTGTCTCGTTCCATTCTCTCTACATGTCCAAACCACCTCAACAACCCCTCCTCAGCTCTCTGGACAATCGTTTGGTAATCCCGCACCTCCTCCTAATTTCCAAACTCCGAATTCTCTGCATTATATTCACACCACACATTGACCTCAGACATGACATCTCCACTGCCTCCAGCCTTCTCCTCGTTGCAACATTCATCACCCATGCTTCACACCCATATAAGAGCGTTGGTATAACTATACTCTCATACATTCCCTCTTTACTTCCATGGACAAGGTTCTTTGTCTCCACAGACTCCGAAGTGCTCCACTCACCCTTTTCCCTCTATCAATTCTATGATTCACCTCATCCTTCATAGACCCATCCGCCGACATGTCCACTCCCAAATATCTGAATACATTCACCTCCTCCATACTCTCTCCCTCCAATCTGATATCTAATCTTTCGTCACCTATTCTTTTTGTTATCCTCATCACCTTACTCTTTCATATATTCACTTTCAATTTTCTTCTTTTACACACCCTACCAAATTCATCCACCAACCTCTGCAGCTTCTCTTCAGAATCTCCCAAAAGCACAGTGTCATCAGCAAAAGCAACTGTGACAACTCCCACTTTGTATTTGCTTCTTTATCTTTTAGCCCAACACCTCTTGCCAAGACCCTCGCATTCACTTCTCTTACAACCCCATCTATAAATATATTGAACAACCACGGTGACATCACACATCCTTGTCTAAGGCCCACTTTTACTGGGAAATAGTCCCCTTCCCTCCTACACACTCTAACCTGAGCCTCACTATCCTCATAAAAACTCTTCACTGCTTTCAGTAACCTTCCTCCTATTCCATACACCTGCAACATCTGCCACATTGCCCCCCTATCTACCCTATCATACGCCTTTTCCAAATCCATAAATGCCACAAAAACATCTTTACCCTTATCCAAATACTGTTCACCTATATGTTTCACTGTAAACACTTGGTCTACACACCCCTACCTTTCCTAAAGCCCCCTTGTTCATCTGCTATCCTGCTTTCTGTTTTACTCTTAATTCTTTCAATAATAACTCTACCATACACTTTACCAGGTACACTCAACAGACTTATTCCCCTATAATTTTTGCACTCTCTTTTGTCCCCTTTGCCTTTATACAAAGGAACAATACACGCTCTCTGCCAATCCCTAGGTACCTTACCCTCTTCCATACATTTATTAAATAATAGCACCAACCACTCCAAAATTATATCCCCACCTGCTTTTAACATTTCTATCTTTATCCCATCAATCCCAGCTGCCTTACCCCTTTCATTCTACCCACTGCCTCACGAACTTCCCTACACCCACAACTGGCTCTTCCACACTCCTACAAGATGTTATTCCTCCTTGCCCTACACACGAAATCACAGCTTCCCTGTCTTCATCAACATTTAACAAATCCTCAAAATATTCTCTCCATCTTCCCGATACCTCTAACTCTCCATTTAATAACTCTCCTCTCCTATTTTTAACTGTCAAATCCATTTGTTCTCTAGGCTTCCTCAACTTATTAATCTCATTCCAAAACTTTTTCTTATTTTCAACAAAATTTGCTGATAACATCTCACCCACTCTCTCATCTGCTCTCTTTTACATTGCTTCACCACTCTTTAACCTCTCTTTTTCTCTCCATATACTCTTCCCTCCTTGCATCAATTCTACTTTGTAAAAACCTCTCATATGCTAACTTTTTCTCCCTTACTACTCTCTTTACATCATCATTCCACCAATCGCTCCTCTTCCTCCTCCGCACCCACTCGCCTGTAACCACAAACTTCTGCTGAACACTCTAACACTACATTTTTAAATCTACCCCATACATTTTCGACCCCATTGCCTACACTCTCACTAGCCCATCTATCCTCCAATAGTTGTTTATATCTTACCCTAACTGCCTCCTCTTTTAGTTTATAAACCTTCACCTCTCTTTTACTTACTGATTCTATTTTCCTTGTATCCCATCTACCTTTTACTCCCACTGTAGCTATAACTAAAAAGTGATCTGATATATCTGTAGCCCCTCTATAAACATGTACATCCTGAAGTCTACTCAACAGTCTTTTATCTACCAATACATAGTCCAACAAACTACTGTCATTACGCCCTACATCATATCTTGTATACTTATTTATCCTCTTTTTCTTAAAATATGTATTACCTATAACTAAACCCCTTTCTATACAAAGTTCAATCAAAGGGCTCCCATTATCATTTACACCTGGCACCCCAAACTTACCTACTACACCCTCTCTGCATGTTTCTCCCACTTTAGCATTTAGGTCCCCTACCACAATTACTCTCTCATTTGGTTCAAAAGTTCCTATACATTCGCTTAACATCTCCCAAAATCTCTCTCTCTCCTCTACACTCCTCTCTTCTCCAGGTGCATACACGCTTATTATGACCCACTTTTCGCATCCGACCCTTATTTTAATCCACATAATCCTTGAATTTACACATTTATATTCCCTCTTTTCCTTCCATAACTGATCCTTCAACATTATTGCTACCCCTTCCTTAGCTCTAACTCTCTCAGATACTCCTGACTTAATCCCATTTATTTCTCCCCACTGAAACTCGCCTACCCCCTTCAGCTTTGTTTCGCTTAGGGCCAGGACATCCAACTTCTTTTCATTCATAACATCGGCAATCATCTCTTTCTTATCATCCGCACTACATCCACGCACATTCAGACAACCCAATTTTATAAAGTTTTTCTTCTTCTCGTTTTTAGTAGATTTGTACAGGAGAAGGGGTTACTAGCCCATTGCTCCCGGCATCTTAGTCGCCTCATACGACACGCATGGCTTACGGAGGAAAGATTCTTTTCCACTTCCCCATGGACAATAGAGAAAATAAAAAGAACAAGAGCTATTAAGAAAAAGAAGAAAACCTAGATGTGTGTATGTATATATATGCATGTGTATGCCAGTGTAGTGTGACCTAAAGTGTAAGTAGAAGTAGCTAGATATATACCTGTTATCCAGCGTGTTTATGAGACAGAAAAAAAAAAGACACCAGCAATCCTACCATCATGTAAAACAGTTTCAGGTTTCTGTTTCACAGTCACCTGGCAGGACGGTAGTACCTCCCTGGGTGGTTGCTGTCTACCAACCTACTACCTATTATATATATATATATATATATATATACTTATATATATATATATATATATATATATATATATATATATATATATATATATATATATATATACATGTATATATATATATATATATATATATATATATATATATATATATATATATCACATGTATATATATATATATATATATATATATATATATATATATATATATATACGTATATATAATATACTGTATATATATATTCTTATTTTTAGTAATACATTATATACAGAAGGAGGATTTTGTGTGCAAAGGGCCTGGACATACAGAAGGCATGTGCAAGTATGTTAGATAGGAGTGGAGGTAATGGTTTTTTGGACCTGACAAGCTGATAGAATGTGAGCAAGGTAACATTTTGTGAAGGGATTCAGGGAAACTGGTTAACCAAATTCGAGTCCTGGAGATGGGTAGTACAGTGCCTGCACTCTGAAAAAGGGTTGGAAATATTTGTTGTTTTGAGGGATGTCTGAAATGTCGTATCTGTGTGTCTCTGGCAAGACAGTGATAGTGTGAATGATGGTGAAAGTGTTTCATTTTCAGTGTTTACTTTAATCCCAATATAAGGGATTAAAGGATACTTGACTGGTGGCGAACAGGTTACATTGAGCCTTGATGACCTTTTGAGTAGTCAACAGGCTTTAAATCCAATTAACCAACCAATTATATGAGCTATACAGTGCCTGGATAATGGGAGGTAATATGGGGATGGTAGGTCCAATTCCTTGGATCAAGAATCCATCGGTGGCATCAAGGCATGCCCCCTTGAAGGGATATATAAATATAAATACAGACTGTACTGAATAGGTAAAATTATACTTGTCCATTACAAAGCAAATAGGATGACTCATCTAGAGTGACATTATTAAACAAATGCTAAACCTGTATGAGTCATACAGTGTTGTGATGTGGGGTACAAGAATAGGAGTTAATAGAGTTGTGGTTTAGTGCAAGTGCAAAATTAATTTCAAAGATGGTGTAAATACTATAGATTGTTTATGTTAAAAAGTCAAAGAACGAGTCTGCGGTGGAACTTTGTTGAGGTCAGTTAGACTGCATCATGGTACTGCAGATATTGAAAGTGAATTCTGTTTGCTCTCTGCTTGATAGATTATTATAATTATAACTAAGAACTAAACCCATAAGGGTCATATAGCACTGTCTACTATATAGAATATTCTATAAAGATATAGTTAACCTATAGCTTGACCTGGCAATTCTCACAGAGGTGCCAGTCATCTTTCCATGCAGTATCCATGTGCAAGTTGTGATTGATAATAACCAGAGAGCAGTTTCTCATACCCATCCATGATGGAAAGAAAATGACCAGGAATGTACAATTGCTGTTTGATGAAAAGAAATTTGTTGTGCTCTAACTCAGACTAATATTATTGCCAGTAGATTTAAAGTTGATGAAAGTATTGGAAAATAGTGCAGGAAAGGGAATCCTGGTTGAAGATCAATAGGTTACAAATAGCAGATTGAACTAAGGCTGTGTTCATTGCCCTGAGCATCAGTGCATCCAGAGACCCAACAAAAAAAATTCTTCTTTCTTCTTAGTAATGCAACATTATTATCGTACTGCATATGAAGTATGATGGAATGTTGAGATTTAAAGCTTCTGGATAGACTACAATACACTATGGATGTCTGAAGCAACAATGAATGAGAAATTGGATATGGTTTCAAAGTGTATGGCAGCAACCCCAAAATGTACAGTGGACCCCCGAGTAACGAACACCCCGAAAATCGTACAATTACGTAAGTATAATATTGTAAGTGCTTGTGGAAGTGTATTTTTGGGGGTCTGAAATAGACTAACCTATGTGACATTATTCCTTAAGGGAGTAAATTCGTTCGGTAATGGCACTTGAGCAGGCTTCTGGAATGAAGTTTTTACGTTACTCGGGGGTCCACTGTATTTTGAAGTGCTGACATGCTTACTTTGTTCTTCTCTCTGAGAGCTCCTAAAGGAGGTGATGCAAGTGAGGTGGCTCTTAATACAAGAAATTGGGCATGACCTACCTTTCTTTGGATCAAAATTTATTGCCTCCCATTCCCTCAGGTACTGTATGATTCTTATGGGTTTAGTGCTCCCCATGAATGTACTAATAATTGTCTCTGACAGCCCTACCTTTAATGTAGACTCACTATATGATTTCTTAACGGACACCAAAATACATCAACAGTGATCTTCATTTCCTTTTCTGCCAATGTCCTTCCCTCAACATCCCCTCTCTACCATCTCTTTCACCTTTACTATGCAGTACTGAAAGGCAGTGCTACAGCAGACAGATTAGTAACAGTCAGTAAGGAAAAATTTAAACCAAGGACTATCTGAGATAAGACATTAAAATTTGTTCTTTAGTTTAGCAGAATGAATTTGTGAATTAAGGCGAGCAGTGTCAAAGGCAATGGTAGCGAGTAAAATATAATACTGTCAGCAGTTATTTAACCGTTTCCTGGGAACCTTTACAGTGCTCATTTAGGTGAAGTGGCTTTTGTGATAATGTGCAAGCAATCAGTACCTCCTGGTTAGAATTGCTCTTGTAAGAAACCACTGATAAACCAATCTGCTTTGTCATTATGATGGTTGGATGGAGATTACAAGCAACTCTTCATCTCAGTTATAAACTTTTGCAATTCTTGAAAGGCATGGCTAGATTTTATTCTTACTGTACTTTTAATAAGTTAACTCTGGTCTTTATCTCCATAATTTTCTTTTAGTAACACGAGTACACTGTTGGCCTCACAAATAGACCAATTTTGTTGCATTATCCAAATTTTCTCTGACATAGTGGTATGTACAACCCATTGGGTGTAGCACTGTCTTGCGAATGGGTTACAACGTCAAAAATTGCCCCCAAAATCCTTCGACCTTGTATTACTATCAAAACTTTGCAAGGCAATTTATGTCAACCTTGGAAGTGTGACTATACTGGGGTTAGCTCCTAATATGGATGCTCCTCTTCAGTGTACATTTAATTTAGATTATAAAGTAACAGTATTTTCTGAAATCTGGGTACCCCTCAAGGAAGGTTCCTTGATGCTGGTGAGAGGCTCTTGATCTAAGGAATTGCATCTGCTCCTACCTTCTCTGGATTGAACCTGAATGTCCTCCTATTCTCTCAGGTTCTGTTTGACCCCCTACAGGTTTAGTGCTCCTCTCCCATGAATATAATAATAATGAAATTGGAGTAATTGTCCATTACATCTCCTGTCAGTGGCTACTTATCACTATTATAGAGACCACAAAAGCATGATAGGTCAAGAAATTTCACATACATACTGAAAGTCAGGCATTTTATAAAGGATTTCTTTGATTTTTTCAGCATATTATAATTTTAAATCCCCAGATTAAAATCCTGGCTGTGCCACTGATCGAGATAAAGCGATTGCATCAAAACTTTTGAATTACTCAGTGGAAATTAAAAAACATAAAAGACTTGCTTAATTTATTATCATAAATATGTACAGTCACATTACAGTGAAGCTAGAATACATAGCCAACAGAAAGTATTCTATATACGATCACTGCACCTTCATATCAATATTATACCTGTACATGCCATTAAAAAAAAATCCAATACTACACACAGATAAGTAATTAAATACAAGTTTAGACACTCACTAAATTTGGTCACACTATTACATGAGGGAGAAATGTTACTGCTTGTAGTTGTGTAAAACTTAAATAATATACAGTGGACCCCCGGATTTCGTACTGCTCCCAACTCGAACAATTACAGTGGACCCTCGGTTAACGAAAAAAATTCATTGCAGAAGCCTGCTCAAGTGCCATTACCGAACGAATTTACGTCCTTAAGAAATAATGTCATGTAGGTTAGTCTATTTCAGACCCCCAAAAACACACTTCCACAAGAACTTACAAAATTATACTTACATAATTGCACGATTTCCGGGGTATTCGTTAACCGAGGGTCCACTGTATGTAAGTGTATTTTTGTAAGTGCTTTTGTAAGTATATTTTTGAGGTTCTAAACGGACTAATCTAATTTACATTATTCCTTATGGGAACAAATTCTTTCGGTAACGGCACTCGAACAGCATTCTGGAAAGAATTATGCCGATAACCAGGGGGTCCACTGTATTTACTTAATTTTGTTTGTGCGCACCTCCATTTTTGTCTGTTAATGAATTTGTAGTTTTACCAGACTTAACTACTTGAGTAAAAGCATCTGTTAAAAGAAAGACAAATACAGTGGACCCCCGGTTTACGTGATTTTTTCATTCCAGAATGCTGTTCAATTGCCATTACCAAACGAATTTATTCCCATAAGGAATAATGTAAAGTAGACTAGTCCTTTTAGACCCCAAAAATACACTTATAAAAGCATTTAAAAAATACCCTTACATAAAAGGGAGAGTTTCGAGCAGGACGAATACCGGGGGTCCACTGTATTTTGATTTTAGCGATTCTCTTATTTTCTTATTTTTTTTTTAATTTATCACAATAGTTCATTGGTAAGATTGTGTACAGCACTACAAAAAATTCTTGGCTTTCATGTATTTAAGGAATGTTTAGTTAAGCCTAGTTGTTTCACACCAAGGGATTTTCATTCAGCTAGGAAAAATAGTCACAATTAACTATGAAATGAGGAAACCCCACAAGTAGATAAGATAAGATTTCTTCGGATTTTTAACCCCGGAGGGTTAGCCACCAAGGATAACCCAAGAAAGTCAGTGCGTCATCGAGGACTGTCTGTCATATTTCCATTGGGGTCCTTAATCTTGTCCCCCAGGATGCGACCCACACCAGTCGACTAACAACCCAGGTACCTATTTGCTGCTAGGTGAACATGACAACAGGTGTAAGGAAACACGTCGAAATGTTTCCACCCACCGGGAATCGAACCCGGGCCCTCCGTGTGTGAAGCGAGAGCTCTAGCCACCAGACCACCGGGCCACCCATAGAAACACAATGTATAAAAAGAGATTAACTCTCCTGTCTGAGATGATCTTCAGCAGTGACTGCTTAAGATTTCAGACAAAGATTGAAATATACAGCCTCTTTTTTACATTTTACTTCTGTCTACAGGTGGGTTTTCCCTCACTCCAGCAAGCCACAACAGCACTTTGATTATACAGCATAATTTACTAAAAAAGGTTTTTGCATGCCTCTGGCAAGACAGTGATAGTGTGAATGATGGTGAAAGTGTTTCTTTTTCGGGTCACCCTGCCTTGGTGGGAGACGGCCAGAGTGTACATTAATGTAGTGTATATATCAATGAAGTGTAGATGCACGTTTCATTATAAAAACTATTACTTTAAAAGCATTTTCTAGCATAATTGAAACTTTATAGGCTTCATCATTCAAAAGAATAACATTTATATAAATATATATGATTGCAGTATATATCATCAATAGGAATAGTTAAAAAATTGGAAAGTTTTGTTTTGTTTTGTTCTCCTAAGCAATGCAACTGGTATGATCAATGTGGCCACACCAATAAACATGTTATTAATTCACTATAACTAAACCAACAACCTCAACCAACTTTATTATACGTATATAATTTAATGCACCTTAATCTAACATGAGTAAGGTTAAGGTACCTTTGAATCAACACTATATTATAATACATTTGTAAGAAATTAAGACCGATAGTTATAATATGCTAGTGTGAAATGTTATACTGATATTTGTAATAATGTTGGTAGAATTACCAACAATATATTAGGTAAAAGGACACATGTGCAACTAATGCAACATTATTCTGTGGCATCATTTCACTCTCCAGGAGCTTGACCAAACTCCTGGAGACCAAAACATTGCCACAATAAAACGTTGCATTAGTTGCGAATGTGTCCTTTTAGCTAATATATTGATATTTGTTGATCAAGGCTTAAAACCATACATATAGTCATACATACCTAAACTTTAAAAATATCCCTTGTCAGACTGACCTGCAATAATTTAACAGACCAAGCTTCATGAATATATAAGAAGTTTATATTCTAAGAGTTTTACGTGGAATACCTTCCATTGCTGACTCCATAGAATCTAAGAAAGTGGAGGAATTGTGTATGGTGGAACCTCCTAAAATGACATGTACTCCAGGATTGTTGGTGTTGAACTGGTGAACTGCAACAGATTCTTCATATGTTGCTCCTCCCACGATGAACACAACTACATTCTGGGGTCTGTCGAGTATGAGAAGTGTTACCAAATATACTTAAATGATATTTGTATACAGGTGGTTAGTAAACAGCAAAATACAGTGGTACCCCGGTTTACGATGGTCCCCAAACTCACCCTTTTATGTAAGTTTATTTTTTTAAATGCTTTTGTAAGTGTAATTTTGGGGGTCTAAAAGGACTAGTCTATTTTACAACATTTCTTAAGGAGATAAATTCGTTTGGTAATGGCACTTGAACAGCATTCTGGAATGAAAAAATATCGTAAACCGGGGTACCACTGTATAATAGAGACCTTTGTTACTGAGAGGATGATATAACTGCCTTTATTGTAGGCAGAAATATCATCTTCCTGGCAGTTGCTCAATCTCCTATATATGACTAGGACCTAATCCCTTCCAATAATAACAATAATTGAAACAGTATAGGCCACCTTAACAAAATGAACTGGTGATAAAATACCTTAATTGAAACATTGACAATATCTACAGTATTTATTGAGAAATATGTCTTATACTCAGACCTGGCTACTGCTGAAGAGGTTGAGTTGCCACAATAGGGAAAGGCTCCCTCACGTAAACGGCCCCTCATCAGCTCCATTAGAGTCTCTAGCAGCAGAGGCTTGTGCTGAGTATACACATTATCCACACCCTTCAATCCCTGTAATGTTAGAAGGATAAAAAAAATATGGTTTTTATTATATCTAAAGGATGCCATACATCCAAGTACAGTGGTACCCCGGTTTACGATATTTTTTCATTCCAGAATGCTGTTCAAGTGCCATTACCAAACGAATTTATCTCCTTAAGAAATGTTGTAAAATAGACTAATCCTTTTAGACCCCCAAAATTACACTTACAAAAGCATTTAAAAAAATAAACTTACATAAAAGGGTGAGTTTGGGGACCATCGTAAACCGGGGTACCACTGTATGTCCTCAAGTACTATATACACAAAGCTAGTGCTGTATATCAGTACCAGTTGGCTATAAAAATATTTCAAGTTACTGTTTATTTGTGAATTTTACATGTTGGTTTTCTACAAAATTAATCAAAACAATGGAAACTTGCTAAGACAAAAGTTTCAACTTTATATGAGTGAGAAAATACTGCATGTGAAAAGAAGCAATAAGAAGAGGTAAAAATAGTGAAAAAGAGAGAATAAGAGAACAATAATAGTGTAAAAACTGAAGCTATATCATCCTAGTAATGATACAGAACATGATTAAGTACAGTAATAATAAACTGGTAAAGCTACACTTCATATAAGTTTTTAGTAAATAAGAAGGTTTTAACATATGAACAGTACTGACTTTGAAGAGACGCTTCTTAATTGTAGACACATCTTGTGGAACCTGGGTGCCAAACAAGTCACTCTGACGGGCTCTTGCTCCTCCAAAGTCCATTAAAGAGGACAACAACTGTAAACAATGCCCTTATAAAGTGAACAAACAAATTAGTAGAACAAAAACAAATTTATCTGACAAACACACCTACACAAAAACATACTATACACTACACATATACAAGGTAGAAAGTTTTAATTTGCAAAAAGAGTAATAAACCAACAGAATGTTTAACAAGTGAAGTTACTATAGTAAGTGCTACAACCACTGGAAACTTTAAAAACTTCACAAATAAACTATAAATACTGAAGATAAGTACTAAGTTTAGCTTTGCTTCTATACCTACAGAAAAAAAGTGATCACAAATAGGTAATCATCCTCACATGATAAAAAGCCACTGTCATGCTTTCTCTTTGGAATATACATGTACATGTATGGCCCCTAAAAATGTTTTTAATTTATATGAATGTCTTGCCATTAGAAATGATATCATCAATAAATCTGAGGTGATTGGTAAAATTCATTAAGAAGTAAAGAAACAATAGGTACATTGGAATACTACATGGTTAAATTAGAAGTTATTTCTGGTCCAAAACCAGGATAGTGGATTAGAAATACAAACTTCAAGTAGCTACTTCTAGTTACTTTATCCTTCCTGCAGGTTGGCTGTCCTCCAATAGGTTGCTACTTCAGACTCACCTTTAAATAGCGGTCTATAACATTCCTTTTCTTAAGTGCATTTACAAGCCCTCGTGTGTCATTGTTAGGGTGACCTTCATGCCTGAGAGCATAAAGCATCACCAGAACTACAGCATCCAGCTCCCTGACTTTAGGATCTGTCACTAGCTGATATATCCTCTGTCAATAAAAGATAAATGTAAATGTTTCTCATCATCTAATCAAATATGAATCATAGCATGCAGTATATCTACTCAGGCACTTTATGACCCCTACTAGTTTAGCTCTTCTCCGTGAAAATATAATACTCAGGTTATACCTAACCATATTTAACTGAAATGTTTTTCACAGAACTGCAACAGTAAAAGTTTTGCTGAAACTTTTCACTAACAAATGTTGATGCCAAAATCTTCCATTATGTATATTGTAGTGACTTCCTTAAAATTATCCCTATAAAAGAAGTAGAAGGGAATTCAAGTTTCCAAACTTATGGCTTCCTCTGCCCAAAATAAATAATCGAAGAGGCCCACAATAAACATTTCGGACAAGTCTATAGTTTCATTTATAGTACGCTTTCTCTTGATAAAATTACAGGAAAACATTTTTTTTTTAAACACACCAAATAAATCCACTTAAGAATAAAAGTAAAATAAATAGATATATACCTGAAGATTTACGTTATGATCAGATCCGCAAACAAGTTCCTGTTGACACTCAGATAACGACAGGAGACTGTGGTTACCCACCAGACGTGACAACTCTCCCACCACTGTCACATGCTTACTCACTGTTCCAGACATTTTCTGTTCAGACAACAGTCAATGTTAGAACAGTCAAAAAACGTTTTCATAAATTTATGATACTGTACATCAGCACATGTAATAAAAGCACAAAATAATTTTAGTCGTAGTTGTGATGGTTATAGTACACGCAGTTTCATGCAAAACTGCAGCTATATAATCTAATGTTGCTTCCTACAAATTGATCATTATACACTGCAAAATACTCTTTGTAATATTAAGCAAGTATAAATTCTCACAAGGTACTAAGGGTTATATCTACTAAATACTCACCTTGAACTGTGGGTAACTCTCCACAAAATTCTTCATGTCACTTATCGATTCCACTTTCTGCTGTTTGGACAGTCTCTTCTGATACTCCTCCATCAGATTCTTAATAGTCTGTCCAATTTCACCATAATTCAGGTACATACTCTGTAAATGCAGTTTTTAATTAAGAAACAGTATGCCAACTTTATACTGTCTCACTTATAAATGTATACTACATACAATGAGCAAAAAATAGAAAATTTTAGATTATTTTCAGTTATATGCAAAGAACTCTTCAATCACTCTATATAATTGATCTTGTCAATTATGATCTTTGATATCCTCTATCTCAAACAGCCTTCAAATTACCCTCAGAACATTCCCACCACTCCTTAAGAATGCAGGGATAGTACAGGATATACCGTACTCTCCACCAGGATATACATGTACTGTAATCTCCACCAGCTTTCTGGTTTCCCTGAATCCCTTCATAAATATTAACTTGCTTACACTCCAACAGCATGTCAAGCCATAAAAACTATTCATTGCCACTTACAGTGGTACCTCGACTTACGTTTTTAATCCGTCAGAGAGGTCATTTCTTAAGACGAAACAAACGTAACACGAATCAATTTTCCCCATAAGAAATAATGGAAATAAATTTAATCCGTCCAAGACTTCCAAAAGTAGTTAAATAAAATATTTTTTAGAACTTTTGGACATTAAATAATACAGAATTGAATAAAGAATACATAAATACATGCAAATATTTTACAATAACATGTCACTTACATTTATTGAAGAGTTGTTGATGTGTGGAGGAAGTGAGGAGGGAGAAGGTGGAGTAGTATGCTAGTGTTTGGAAGGGAATCCCCTTCCATTAACACTGCAGGTGGTAAGTTCTTTCTGGGTTACTTCCCTTTTCTTTGAATGCCACTAGGACCAGCTTGAGAGTCACTGGACCTCTTTCTAACAACAAATTTGTCCAGGAGATCTGTGTCTGGCAATTCTTTAAAACATCCCTGAAGTGGGACACCACAGTGTCATTGTACAGGTTGCCAGCACGGCCTGCAACAGCATGGTTAGGGTGATATTCATCCATAAATGCTTGCACATCACTCCATTTGGCACAGATCTCCCTAATCCTTGAAGAAGGCACATTCTTCCATTTTTGTTCCACCTCCACCTCCTCCTCTGAACCATTGTCCTGACCTCTGCTCTCTTGTTCCAGTTGCTGTTGAAGCTCTTGCAGATCTTCAGTGGTTAGCTCTTCCTTGTGCTCCTCCACCAACTGTTCCACATCGTCACCACTCACCTCTAACCCCAAAGACTTGCCCAATTCCACAATTTCTTCCAAAACAGGCTCAGGCTCAGGCTCAGGCTCAGGGTTCTGAGGCTCAGCCCCAAAACCTTCAAAATCCCTCCCTAGGACACAGTCTGGCCACAATTTTCTCAGGCAGAGTTCAAAGTCCTGGTAGTCACTCCCTCCCAAGCCTTACCTATAAGGTGTACACAATGCAGCATATGGAAATGGTTTTTCCAAAATTCTCTTAGGGTTATGTTCATGTCTGGGTCACATCAAAGCACTTTTGAAACATTGCTTTGGTATAGAGTTTTTAAAGTTGGAAATGACCTGCTGGTCCATGGGCTGGAGGAGAGGAGTGGTATTAGGGGCAAGAACTTCACTTTGATGAATTTAAACTCCTCCACAATTTTCTCTACCAAGTTTGGAGGATGACAAGGAGCATTGTCCATTATCAGGAGGCACTTAAGTGGCAAATTATTGTCCAATAGATATTTCTTCACACTGGGGCCAAACACTTCATTGAACCAATCTAAGAAAATGTCCTTTGTGACCCAAGCCTTTTGTTAGACTTCCACATCACACACAAGTTAGACTTGCTGACACCGCATCTGCCAAACACTCGGGATTTTCAAAAGATACACCAGTAAAGGCTTCACTTTGCAATCACCACTGGCATTGGCACACAGCATCAAAGTTAGCCTGTCTTTCATAGGCTTATGTCCTGGCTGTGCCTTTTCCTCCTGAGTAATGTAGGTCCTGTTGGGCATTTTCTTCCAAAACAGGCCTGTTTCATCACAATTAAACACTTGTTGGGGGAGGAATTGTTCAGCCTCTAGGTACTCCTGGAATTCAGGCACATATTTTTCAGCCGCACTTTTGTCACAACTGGCTCCCTCACCATGCCTCACAACACTATGTATGCCAGTACGCTTCTTAAATTTTGAAACCAGCCTCTGCTGGCTTTAAATTCGCTCACTTCACTCGTTGCAGGCATTTTCTTAAGGAGATCATCATGCAACTGCCTTGCTTTTTCACATATTATTCCCTCCGAAACAGTATCTCCTGCTAACTGTTTCTCGTTGATCCACACCAACAACAACCTTTCCACATTTTCCAGCACTTGTGGTCTGTGTTTTGTGATCACAGATGCACCTTTTGCAACAACTGCTTCCTTGATTTTACTTAAATATTTCTTATCCACAATGGTAGAGATGGTAGAATAGGGTTTACCATACAGCCTGGCCAGCTCACTGATACGCACTCCACTTTCATATTTTTCTATTATCTCCTTCTTCATTTCTATCGTAAATATATTTCTGTTCCTCTTTGCCACAGGCTTAGCACTAGGATCTTTCCTTGGACCCATGGTAGCTTATTTAGCAGTTGCAAGCACTAAAAACAGTGGAATAATGACAATATACTGGTATGAATGCGTGGGTGTGGGTGGGTGGTCGCTCTCGCTTGTAAACACTAGCACACTGACGCTCCCTGGAGTGCGCGCTCAGCTGGGCTCCAAGCGAACAGGTCCGGTACGAAAGGCGTAAGACGAATCAAACAACGGATGTCGCATACAAATTTCTTACGTTATAAGTAACGGATATCGAATATAACGTAAGGTGATAACAACGTAAGTCGAGGTACCACTGTACTTCCATCTAATCCTACTGGATGCTCAAACCCCTAGCACTTAAAGCCTCCTTTACCCCTCCCTCCAAACCTTCCTGGAATGATCCCTACCCATTCTTCCTTTCACTTCAGATTTATACACCCTCTTGGTCATCCTATTCTGCTCCATCTTCTTTAAATGCCCAAACCACCTTAACAACCCCTCCTTAGCCCTCTGAATTAGGTTTGTAACCCCCACTCTGTCTTCAAATTTGTACATTTCACATTCTCTCCATACAGTATTTACACCACAAAATGACATGCAAGAAAAATAAATATAATTTTGATTATACCTACACAAGCACTTGCATCATTATCATCCTGTGTGCATGTCTTGATCTAACACCGAAAGCACATTAATGTTGCTTCTATAAATCTTTTTAGCATAAATGAATTACATTTACTTGAAAATTATAAAGGCAACATGGGGTCATTAAGGTGTATAATTCAGATGGCTGAGGAGAGAATGTTGAGGTCATTTGGGCATCTGAGGTGGAAGATAGGAGGGGTAGTGGGTCACCCCAGAAATAATTGGAGGGAGGGGGGATTAAAGGAGGCTTTGAGCTTTAGGGGTTTGAGCATCTAACAGACTTTTGTGAGCATGTTAGATAGGAGTGAATGGAGACAAGTGGCTTTTAATGGATAAGTTGTTGGAGTGTGAGCAAAGTGACTTTCATGAAGGGATTCACGGGAAACTGAGCATATGACTAGTAATACACAGGAAATCGTCAACCGATGGGATCATAAAAAATACAAGTACAGTGGACCCCCGAGTTTCGACCACCTCAAAACTCGAACAATTATGTAAGTGTACTATTATTGCAAGTGCTTTTGTAAGTGTATTTTTGGGGGTCTGAAATGGACTAACCTACTTTACATTATTCCTTATGGGAACAAATTCGTTCAGTAATGGCACTTGAACAGCCTTCTGGAACGAATTATGGCCAAAACTCAGAGGTCCATTGTACAGTGGTACCTCGAGTTACGAGTTTATTTCGTTTCAGAAGGCTGTTCGAGTGCCGATACCGAACAAATTTTTTCCCATGAGGAATAATGTAAATTATATTAATCCGTTTCAGACCCCCAAAAATACACTTACAAAAGCACTTACAGAATTACACTTACATAATTGTTCGAGTTGGGAGCTTCTCGTATGTCGAGGTACCACTGTACTATTAATTTTAAGGTGACTAATACATTTCCAAAAACTAACAAGCTTGTGTTATTTATTAAATTATAATTTGGTTGCAGGGTCCCTGATGAGTTTTTTGTACAGCAGCTTTAGATACAGTATACAAAAGGTTTTTGCATACTGTATCTAAAATGGCAAGTGGACATGAAAACTGACTGTATTTAAACAAGGGTAGTAACATCAAGCAATTACTGAACTGTATTTTCATTAGTAAATAATATAATCTCAGGGTGTATATAAAGTGTATAAAATCTATAACAATTTGTTACCAAAGAGTAAAAACAGTGGTTAATTAAAAGTAATTTAACTTTATGTAGCACAGCACAATAAAATTGTACTTACTCTGGCATAAAATTCATCTTGGGAAGGTGACATGACAACTTCTTTCAAGTCATCAGACACACCAGACACATGGGCCAGACTCACTCGACCGCTGTTAACACCAAGGAGCTCGTGCACCATTGCTTCATATGTCCACTGCATTAACAAATAAAAGATGTATGCCATATCACAATGAAAAGTTTAATTTACAAAGTAAGTTAATGGCAAACAAGTCAGATGATGAAAGTGCTGTATGTGCAATTAGGTATTGAAGAATATAAATATTCTAGGAAAACATGAGGAAATTTAGAGGAATTAAATTTCTTTAATAAATAAGTGCAAAGAAGAGTTTTGGTGGATGAATATTCTGTATTTCTTATTACATACTCAAAAAAAATAATTACTACTTTTATATAACATTTATAAAGGGATTCGGATCAAATGGTTAGCCAGACTAGAGTCAAGAGGGTAGGAAGTACAGTGCCTGTACTCTGAAGGAGGGATAGGAATGTTGAATTTCAGAGAATTATTTGAATTATTATGTCAGTGCAATCTTTCAACATAGTTAGTGAATGAATGTTGGTGAATACATTTCCATTCACTGGATCACCATACCTAGGTGGGAGATGGCTGATGTGGTAAAACAAAAACAATTATCAATTTTATGCTATACTGAATCATTACTGTATTACATTTTTATACAGTTTAATTTACCTGATGGAGGAGTGGTGTGACAGGGTCATCTCTTCGATCAAGGATAAGAAGCAGAGTGTTGCCTTCCGCCTCAGTGCTATTATACAAGGAGCTCTCTGTTAGAATCGTTTGCTGCAAGTCAATATTATAATTAGAGATTTTATAAGAATTCTTGCAACACAGTTAAAATACTAATGAAAATAGTTCAAGAAAATGAAACTGCAAAATACATGTATCGAACAATATTGTCTCTACCTTTAAACTAAGTTCTATTATATTCATCTTTTTGTACTTAATAATATTTCTCTCCATGTTAAAATATGCAATACCGGTACAGATAATAATAATAATAATAATAATAATAATAATTTTTATTTCAATGCATGTTACAAGTGTACAATATTATTGGTAGTTACAATTATAAAACAATTATAAAACTGTAATGCAAGGAGAGCCACTGGCATGCCATGGCATTAGGGGCAGTGGATGCCCGAGTTTCGGTCATAATTCATTCCAGAAGGCTGTTCAAGTGCCATTACCGAACGAATTTGTTCCCTTAAGGAAAAATATCAATTAGATTAGTCCTTTCAGACCCCCAAAAATACACATACAAAACCACTTACAATATTAAACTTATACAATTGTTCGATTTCTGAGGTGACCGAAACTCGGGGGTCCACTGTATTATACAGTGTATCATGGTAAGGTAGTAGGCTGGTAGACAGCAACCACCCAGGGAGGTACTACCGTCCTGTATTTGTATTACATGATGGTAGGATTGCTGGTGTCTTTTTTCTGTCTCATAAACATGCAAGATTTCAGGTACGTCTTGCTACTTCTACAAACACTTAAGTCACACTACACATTCATGTACATGTTTTGTATACACAATCATCTGAGTTTTCTTTAATTTTATCTTAATAGTTCTTGTTTTTATTGCTTTTCCTTTCATATCCATGGGGAAGTGGAATAAGAATTTTTCCTCCGTAAGCCATGAGTGTTGTAAAAGTCAACTAAAATGCCAGGAACAATGGGCTAGTAACCCCTTTTCCTGTATAGATTACTAAAAAGAAAAAGAAGAAAACTGTCAAAGTGGGATGTCTGAATGTGCGTGGATGTTGTGCGAATGATAAGAAAGAGATGATTGTAGATGTTATGAATGAAAAGAAGCTGGATGTCCTGGCTTTAAGTGAGACAAAGCTAAAGGGGGTAGGAGAGTTTCAGTGGGGAGAAATAAATGGGATTAGGTCAGGGGTTTTCAAATAGAGTTAGAGCTAAAGAAGGAGTGGCAATAATGTTGAATAATCAGTTATGGCAGGTAAAGAGAGAATATAAATGTAAAAATTCAAGGATTATGTGGAGTAAAATAAAGGCTGGATGTGAAAAGTGGGTTAGAGTAAGTGTTTATGCACCTGGAGAAGAGAGAAGTGTAGAGGAGAGAGAGAGATTTTGGGAAATGTTGAGTGAGTGCATGGGGAGTTTTGAACCAAGTGAGAGAGTACTTGTGGGTAAAAATGTTGTGGAGGGAGTAGTAGGTAAATTTGGGGTGTCAGGGGTAAATGAAAATGGGGAGCCTTTAATTGAGCTATGTGTAGAAAGAGGTCTGGTAATAAGTAATACATATTTTATGAAAAAGAAGATAAATAAGTATACAAGGTATGATATAGCACATAATGAAAGTAGTTTGTTAGATTATGTATTGGTGGATAAAAGGTCGATGGCTTCAGGATGTACATGTTTATAGAGGGGCAATGGATATATCGGATCATTATTTAGTTGTAGCTACAGTTAGAGTAAAAGGTAGATGGGACAAAAAGAAAATGGCAACAGCAAGTAAGAGAGAGGTAAAAGTGTACAAACTAAGGGAGGAGGAAGTTAGGGTGAAATATAAGCAACTATTGGCAGAAAGGTGGGCTAGTGCAAGTATGAGTAGTGGGGGGGGGGGGGATTGAAGAGGGTTGGGATAGTTTTAAAAATGCAGTATTAGAATGTGGGGCAGACGTTTGTGGCTATAGGAGGGTGGGTGCAGGAGGAATGAGGAGTGAGTGGTGGAATGAAGAAGTAAAGGGTGTGATAAAAGAGAAAAAGGTAGCTTATGAGAGGTTTTTACAAAATAGAAGTGTTAATAGAAGAGCAGAGTATATGGAGAGTAAAAGAAAGGTGAAGAGAGTGGTGAGAGAGTGCAAAAGGAGAGCAGATGATAGAGTGGGAGAGGCTCTGTCAAGAAATTTTTCTGAAAACAAGAAAAATTTTTGGAGTGAAATAAACAAGTTAAGAAAGCCTAGGGAACAAATGGATTTGTCAGTTAAAAATAGAGTAGGGGAGTTAGTAGATTGGGAGCTGGAGGTATTGGGGAGATGGCGGGAATATTTTTAGGAACTTTTAACCCTTTCAGGGTCCAAGGCCCCTCTCCGAAACTCATTCTCAGGGTCCAAGAATTTAATAAAAAAAAAAAAACAATTTTCTTATGAAATGATAGAGAATCTTTTTCCGACCATAACGGCACAAAAATTATGAAATTTGATCGGAAACTAACGGAATTATGCTTTCGCGAAGTTATCGGTATGGATGACATTTACGCATCGGCGATTTCGCCCACTTTGGGCCCTATTTTCGGCAAATTCCAATGTGTCAGTCTACTAAAATTATAGCTATTTCGCTAGAACTCCATTTCTTCTATCGATTGAGTACAAGAAACCGCCTATTTACCAATTACAACTACCCAAAATAGTGGTCAGAAAATGGCAATTTGGCCAATTTCACACAAATTTCAAACGACGCCAATTTCAAAATAGGGTCCAGAATAAACAAGGCAGACATTCCTGGCACTAAAATAACATCTTCTCTGTTCATTAGTCACGTTTCCAGGCCCCTCTTACATTACTTTTGCTTTTTATTTTGAATTTTTATTCTCACAAAAAAATAGAAGATTTACTGTTATGTATACAACTGCATCATTGTAAAAATGGTATAAATAACATCAGAGCACTTGTGCATGAATATTAGACTCGCCAGTTGATGTGTATTGGACGCATGGTGTGATTTGTTTACTCTTGAACATCGTTAAAAATCGAACATTTTCGCTACTTTGAGTTCAATTTCAAGGTACTTGTCATTGCCAAACCAATCAAAATCATCTCTATTTCTGTAATAAATCTTCCAATCTATCAAGTGAGACCAAGAAACCGAGAACACATCAATAAATACCATACGAAAATAGACTGCAAAGTCGCTGTTTTAAACCAAAAACACGGTCAGAGTTTTTTTTTCCTCATTATGCACTGTGTGGTGCAGGAATTTTTTTATACTGCGCACACTGACTGCACAGACCCATTATATCACATCTAGGCCTAACAGCCTGTTTCTGCTTGATTTCAGGGCGGTATAATTTAGGTGTACTAGTATGTTAATAACCCCAGGGCATAAGCCGTACTAGTACGTCAATAACCCTGAAAGAGTTAAATGTCGGTGAAAAAAGGGAGGCGGTAATTTAATGCTCTGGCCAGGGAGGTATAACATCGTTTAGGAGTGAAGAAAAGCAGGAGGCGAGTGTGGGGGAGGTGCGTGAGACATTACGTAGAATGAAAGGGGATAAAGCAGCTGGATCTGACGGGATCATGACAGAAATGTTAAAAGCAGGGGAGGGGGGGTGGATATAGTGTTGGAGTGGTTGGTATTTTTGTTTAATAAATGTATGAGAGAGGGGAAGGTACCTAGGGATTGGCAGAGAGCATGTATAGTTCTTTTATATAAAGGGAAGGGGGATAAAAGAGATTGTAAGAATTATAGGGGAATAAGTTTATTGACCAGGTAGTAGGTTGGTAGACAGCAACCACCCAGGGAGGTACTACCATCCTGCCAGGTGACTGTGAAACAGAAACCTGAAACTGTTTTACATGATGGTAGGATTGCTGGTGTCTTTTTTTTTTTCTGTCTCATAAACATGCAAGATTTCAGGTACGTCTTGCTACTTCTACTTACACTTAGGTCATGCTACGCAAACATGTACACGTTTATGTATACACACTCATCTGAGTTTTCTTTGATTTTATCTTAATAGTTCTTGTTCTTATTGTTTTTCCCTTTCATATCCATGGGGAAGTGGAATAAGAATCTTTCCTCCGTAAGCCATGCGTGTTGTAATAGTCAACTAAAATGCCGGGAACAATGGGCTAGTAACCCCTTTTCCTGTATAGCTTACTAAAAAAGAAGAAGAAAACCGTCAAAGTGGGATGTTTGAATGTGCGTGGATGTTGTGCGAATGATAAGAAAGAGATGATTGTAGATGTTATGAATGAAAAGAAGCTGGATGTCCTGGCTTTAAGTGAGACAAAGCTGAAGGGGTAGGAGAGTTTCAGTGGGGAGAAATAAATGGGATTAGATCAGGGTTTCAAATAGAGTTAGAGCTAAAGAAGGAGTGGCAATAATGTTGAATAATCAGTTATGGCAGGTAAAGAAGGAATATAAATGTATAAATTCAAGGATTATGTGGAGTAAAATAAAGGTTGGATGTGAAAAGTGGGTTATAGTAAGTGTTTATGCACCTGGAGAAGAGAGAAGTGTAGAGGAGAGAGAGAGATTTTGGGAAATGTTGAGTGAGTGTGTGGGGAGTTTTGAACCAAGTGAGAGAGTAATTGTGGTTGGGGATCTTAATGCTAAAGTGGGTAAAAATGTTGTGGATGGAGTAGTAGGTAAATTTGGGGTGCCAGGGGTAAATGTAAATGGGGAACCATTACTTGAGCTATGTGTAGAAAGAGGTTTGGTAATAAGTAATACATATTTTATGAAAAAGAGGATAAATAAATATACAAGGTATGATATAGCACGTAAGGAAAGTAGTTTGTTGGATTATGTATTGGTGGATAAAAGGTTGATGGGTAGGCTTCAGGATGTACATGTTTATAGAGGGGCAACGGATATATCAGATCATTATTTGGTTGTAGCTACAGTTAGAGTAAAAGGTAGATGGGACAAAAAGAAAATGGCAACAGCAAGTAAGAGAGAGGTAAAAGTGTATAAACTAAGGGAGGAGGAAGTTAGGGTGAGATATAAGCAATTATTGGCAGAAAGGTGGGCTAGTGCAAGTAGGAGTAGTGGGGGGGTTGAAGAGAGTTGGGATAGTTTTAAAAATGCAGTATTAGAATGTGGGGCAGAAGTTTGTGGCTATAGGAGGGTGGGTGCAGGAGGAAAGAGGAGTGAGTGGTGGAATGAAGAAGTAAAGGGTGTGATAAAAGAGAAAAAGGTAGCTTATGAGAGGTTTTTACAAAACAGAAGTGTTAATAGAAGAGCAGAGTATATGGAGAGTAAAAGAAAGGTGAAGAGAGTGGTGAGAGAGTGCAAAAGAAGAGCGGATGAAAGAATGGGAGAGGCTCTGTCAAGAAATTTTGCTGAAAACAAGAAAAATTTTGGAGTGAGATAAACAAGGTAAGAAAGCCTAGGGAATGAATGGATTTGTCAGTTAAAAACAGAGTAGGGAGTTAGTAGATGGGAAGCTGGAGGTATTGGGTAGATGGCGGGAATATTTTGAGGAACTTTTAAATGTCGATGAAAAGAGGAGGCGGTAATTTCATGTACTGGTCAGGAGGTACAACATCGTTTAGGAGTGAAGAAGAGCAGGATGTGAGTGTGGGGAGGTGCGTGAGGCATTACGTAGAATGAAAGGGGTAAAGCAGCTGGAATTGACGGAATCATGACAGAAATGTTAAAAGCAGGGGGATATAGTGCTGGAGTGGTTGGTATTTTTGTTTAATAAATGTATGAAAGAGGGGAAGGTACCTAGGGATTGGCAGAGAGCATGTATAGTTCCTTTATATAAAGGGAAGGGGGATAAAAGAGAGTGTAAAAATTATAGGGGAATAAGTTTACTGAAGCAACCACCCAGGGAGGTACTACCGTCCTGCCAGGTGACTGTGAAACAGAAACCTGAAACTGTTTTACATGATGGTAGGATTGCTGGTGTCTTTTTTCTGTCTCATAAACACGCTGGATAACAGGTATATCTAGCTACTTCTACTTACACTTTAGGTCACACTACACTGGCATACACATGCATATACAGTGGTACCCCGGTTTACGATATTTTTTCATTCCAGAATGCTGTTCAAGTGCCATTACCAAACGAATTTATCTCCTTAAGAAATGTTGTAAAATAGACTAGTCCTTTTAGACCCCCAAAATTACACTTACAAAAGCATTTAAAAAAATAAACTTACATAAAAGGGTGAGTTTGGGGACCATCGTAAACCGGGGTACCACTGTATATACATACACACATCTAGGTTTTTCTTCTTTTTCTTAATAGCTCTTGTTCCTTTTATTTTCTCTATTGTCCATGGGGAAGTGGAAAAGAATCTTTCCTCCATAAGCCATGCGTGTCATATGAGGCGACTAAGATGCCGGGAGCAATGGGCTAGTAACCCCTTCTCCTGTACAAATCTACTAAAAACGAGAAGAAGAAAAACTTTATAAAATTGGGTTGTCTGAATGTGCGTGGATGTAGTGCGGATGATAAGAAAGAGATGATTGCCGATGTTATGAATGAAAAGAAGTTGGATGTCCTGGCCCTAAGCGAAACAAAGCTGAAGGGGGTAGGCGAGTTTCAGTGGGGAGAAATAAATGGGATTAAGTCAGGAGTATCTGAGAGAGTTAGAGCTAAGGAAGGGTAGCAATAATGTTGAAGGATCAGTTATGGAAGGAAAAGAGGGAATATAAATGTGTAAATTCAAGGATTATGTGGATTAAAATAAGGGTCGGATGCGAAAAGTGGGTCATAATAAGCGTGTATGCACCTGGAGAAGAGAGGAGTGTAGAGGAGAGAGAGAGATTTTGGGAGATGTTAAGCGAATGTATAGGAACTTTTGAACCAAATGAGAGATAATTGTGGTAGGGGACCTAAATGCTAAAGTGGGAGAAACATGCAGAGAGGGTGTAGTAGGTAAGTTTGGGGTGCCAGGTGTAAATGATAATGGGAGCCCTTTGATTGAACTTTGTATAGAAAGGGGTTTAGTTATAGGTAATACATATTTTAAGAAAAAGAGGATAAATAAGTATACAAGATATGATGTAGGGCGTAATGACAGTAGTTTGTTGGACTATGTATTGATAGATAAAAGACTGTTGAGTAGACTTCAGGATGTACATGTTTATAGAGGGCTACAGATATATCAGATCACTTTTTAGTTATAGCTACAGTGGGAGTATAAGGTAGATGGGATACAAGGAAAATAGAATCAGTAAGTAAAAGAGAGGTGAAGGTTTATAAACTAAAAGAGGAGGCAGTTAGGGTAAGATATAAACAACTATTGGAGGATAGATGGGCTAGTGAGAGTGTAGGCAATGGGGTCGAAAATGTATGGGGTAGATTTAAAAATGTAGTGTTAGAGTGTTCAGCAGAAGTTTGTGGTTACAGGCGAGTGGGTGCGGGAGGGAAGAGGAGCGATTGGTGGAATGATGATGTAAAGAGAGTAGTAAGGGAGAAAAAGTTAGCATATGAGAGGTTTTTACAAAGTAGAAGTGATGCAAGGAGGGAAGAGTATATGGAGAGAAAAGAGAGGTTAAAAGAGTGGTGAAGCAATGTAAAAAGAGAGCAGATGAGAGAGTGGGTGAGATGTTATCAGCAAATTTTGTTGAAAATAAGAAAAAGTTTTGGAATGAGATTAATAAGTTGAGGAAGCCTAGAGAACAAATGGATTTGACAGTTAAAAATAGGAGAGGAGAGTTATTAAATGGAGAGTTAGAGGTATCGGGAAGATGGAGAGAATATTTTGAGGATTTGTTAAATGTTGATGAAGACACGGAAGCTGTGATTTCGTGTGTAGGGCAAGGAGGAATAACATCTTGTAGGAGTGTGGAAGAGCCAGTTGTGGGTGTAGGGGAAGTTCGTGAGGCAGTGGGTAGAATGAAAGGGGTAAGGCAGCTGGGATTGATGGGATAAAGATAGAAATGTTAAAAGCAGGTGGGGATATAATTTTGGAGTGGTTGGTGCTATTATTTAATAAATGTATGGAAGAGGGTAAGGTACCTAGGGATTGGCAGAGAGCGTGTATTGTTCCTTTGTATAAAGGCAAAGGGGACAAAAGAGAGTGCAAAAATTATAGGGGAATAAGTCTGTTGAGTGTACCTGGTAAAGTGTATGGTAGAGTTATTATTAAAAGAATTAAGAGTAAAACAGAAAGCAGGATAGCAGATGAACAAGGGGCTTTAGGAAAGGTAGGGGTGTGTAGACCAAGTGTTTACAGTGAAACATATAGGTGAACAGTATTTGGATAAGGGTAAAGATGTTTTTGTGGCATTTATGGATTTGGAAAAGGCGTATGATAGGGTAGATAGGGGGCAATGTGGCAGATGTTGCAGGTGTATGGAATAGGAGGAAGGTTACTGAAAGCAGTGAAGAGTTTTTATGAGGATAGTGAGGCTCAGGTTAGAGTGTGTAGGAGGGAAGGGACTATTTCCCAGTAAAAGTGGGCCTTAGACAAGGATGTGTGATGTCACCGTGGTTGTTCAATATATTTATAGATGGGGTTGTAAGAGAAGTGAATGCGAGGGTCTTGGCAAGAGGTGTTGGGCTAAAAGATAAAGAAGCAAATACAAAGTGGGAGTTGTCACAGTTGCTTTTTGCTGATGACACTGTGCTTTTGGGAGATTCTGAAGAGAAGCTGCAGAGGTTGGTGGATGAATTTGGTAGGGTGTGTAAAAGAAGAAAATTGAAAGTGAATATAGGAAAGAGTAAGGTGATGAGGATAACAAAAAGAATAGGTGACGAAAGATTGGATATCAGATTGGAGGGAGAGAGAATGGAGGAGGTGAATGTATTCAGATATTTGGGAGTGGACATGTCGGCGGATGGGTCTATGAAGGATGAGGTGAATCATAGAATTGATGAGGGAAAAGGGTGAGTGGAGCACTTCGGAGTCTGTGGAGACAAAGAACCTTGTCCATGGAAGTAAAGAGGGAATGTATGAGAGTATAGTTATACCAACGCTCTTATATGGGTGTGAAGCATGGGTGATGAATGTTGCAACGAGGAGAAGGCTGGAGGCAGTGGAGATGTCATGTCTGAGGTCAATGTGTGGTGTGAATATAATGCAGAGAATTCGGAGTTTGGAAATTAGGAGGAGGTGCGGGATTACCAAAACGATTGTCCAGAGAGCTGAGGAGGGTTGTTGAGGTGGTTTGGACATGTAGAGAGAATGGAACGAGACAGAGTGACTTCGAGAGTGTATAAATCTGTAGTGGAGGGAAGGCGGGGTAGGGGTCGGCCTAGGAAAGGTTGGAGGGAGGGGTAAAGGAAGTTTTGTGTGCGAGGGCTTGGATTTCCAGCAAGCATGTGTGAGCGTATTTGATAGGAGTGAATGGAGGCATATGGTTTTTTAAAACTTGACGTGCTGTTGGAGTGTGAGCAAAGAAACATTTATGAAGGGATTCAGGAAACCGGCAGGCCGGACTTGAGTTCTGGAGATGGGAAGTACAGTGCCGGCACTCTGAAGGAGGGTGTAAATGTTGCAGTTTTATAACTGTAGTGTAAAGCACCCTTCTGGCAAGACAGTGATGGAGTGAATGATGATGAAAGTTTTTCTTTTCGGGCCACCCTGCCTTGGTGGGAATCGCCGATGTGTTAATAAAAAAAAAAAAAAAGTTTACTGAGTATACCAGGTAAAGTGTATGGCAGGGTTATTATTGAAAGAATTAGAGGTAAGACAGAGAGTAGGATTGCAGATGAGCAAGGAGGCTTTAGAGTGGGTAGGGGATGTGTAGATCAAGTGTTTACAGTGAAGCATATATGTGAACAGTATTTAGATAAAGGTAGAGAAGTTTTATTGCATTTATGGATTTAGAAAAGGCATATGATAGAGTGGATAGGGGAGCAATGTGGCAAATGTTGCAAGTGTATGGAATAGGTAGTAAGTTACTGAAGGCTGTAAAGAGTTTTTATGAGGATAGTGAGGCTCAGGTTAGGGTGTGTAGGAGAGAGGGAGATTACTTCCCGGTAAAAGTAGGTCTTAGACAGGGATGTGTAATGTCACCATGGTTGTTTAATATATTTATAGATGGGGTTGTAAAAGAAGTAAATGCTAGGGTGTTGGGGAGAGGGGTGGGATTAAATTATGGAGAATTAAATGCAAAATGGGAGTTGACACAGTTACTTTTTGCTGATGATACTGTGCTTATGGGAGATTCTAAAGAAAAGTTGCAAAGGTTAGTGGACGAGTTTGGGAGAGTGTGTAAAGGTAGAAAGTTAAAAGTGAACATAGATAAGAGTAAGGTGATGAGGGTATCAAACGATTTAAATAAAGAAAAATTGGATATCACATTGGAGAGAGGGATTATGGAAGAAGTAAATGTTTTCAGATATTTGGGAGTTGACGTGTCAGCGGATGGGTTTATGAAGGATGAGGTTAACCATAGAATTGATGAAGGAAAAAAGGTGAGTGGTGCATTGAGGTATCTGTGGAGACAAAAAACGTTATCCATGGAGGCAAAGAAGGGAATGTACGAAAGTATAGTGGTACCAACACTCTTATATGGGTGTGAAGCATGGGTTGCAAATGCTGCAGCGTAGAGGAGGCTGGAGGCAGTGGAGATGTCCTGTCTAAGGGCAATGTGTGGTGTAAATATTATGCAGAAAATTCGGAATGTGGAAATTAGGAGAAGGTGTGGAGTTACTAAAAGTATTTGTCAGAGGGCTGAAGAGGGGTTGTTGAGGTGGTTTGGTCATTTAGAGAGAATGGATCAAAGTAGAATGACTTGGAGAGCGTATAAATCTGTAGGGAAGGAAGGCGGGGTAGGGGTCGTCCTAGAAAAGGTTGGAGGGAAGGGGTAAAGGAGGTTTTGTGGGCGAGGGCTTGGACTTCCAGCAAGCATGTGTGAGCGTGTTAGATAGGAGTGAATGGAGACGAATGGTTTTGGGACATGACGATCTGTTGGAGTGTGAGCAGGGTAACATTTTGTGAAGGATTCAGGGAAACCAGTTAATTGATTTAGTTGGACTTGAGTCCTGGAAATGGGAAGTACAATGCCTGCACTTTAAAGGAGGGGTCTGAGATAGTGACAGCTGGGAGGGACTTTTCTCAGCTGTGGTATCTGAGCTCCTCTGCAAAGACAGTGATTATGTATGAGTGTGGTGAAAGTGTTGAATGATGATGAAAGTATTTTCTTTTTGGGGATTTTCTTTCTTTTTGGGTCACCCTGCCTCGGTGGGAGACGGCCGACTTGTTGGAAAAAAAAAAAAAAAAAAAAAAAGTTTATTGAGTATACCAGGTAAAGTGTATGGCAGCGTTATTATTGAAAGAATTAGAGGCAAGACAGAGAGTAGGATTGCAGATGAGCAAGGAGGCTTTAGAGTGGGTAGGGGATGTGTAGATCAAGTGTTTACAGTGAAGCATATGTGCAAAAAGATCACAGTAAACAGGTGATATCAAAATATGCAAGACAACCACTATGAAAAAATAGAGGAATTCCAAGCGCTTTCGTGACTACTCACATTATCAAGGAACTATAAAAGGAAACATGACAAGAAGGCTTATAAAGGGGCAAGACTACACCTCACAGTCACATCATACTAACAAAGACCACACCTCACATTAGCGTAACATCGCATGACTCTGTGAAGAGGAACATAAGAAAGGACCTGAAACTCTTCCCAAGAATTAAGATTAGTCCAATTTATCATTAAATTCTTCCCAAATTTTATTAATTATAAATGAATCCAATTTATATAAACCAAAAGAAATATTCATATTATTAATTATAAATGAATCCAATTTATATAAACCATTGAAGCATATATGTGAACAGTATTTAGATAAAGGTAGGGAAGTTTTCATTATACAGTGGACCCCTGCCTAATGAGCAAAATTCATTCCAGAAGCCTGCTCAAGTGCCATTACCGAACGAATTTACTCCCTTAAGAAAAAATGTCAAGTAGGTTAGTCCATTTCAGACCCCCAAAAATACACTTACAATATTATACTTACATAATTGTACGATTTCCGGGGTGCTCGTTAGGCGGGGGTCCACTGTATTTATGGATTTAGAAAAGGTATATGATAGAGTAGTAGGTTGGTAGACAGCAACCACCCAGGAAGGTACTACCGTCCTGCCAGGTGACTGTGAAACAGAAACCTGAAACTGTTTTACATGATGGTGAGATTGCTGGTGTCTTTTTTCTGTCTCATAAACACGCTGGATAACAGGTATACATATCTAACTACTTCTACTTACACTTTAGGTTACACTATACAGGCATGCACATGCATATATATACATACACACATCTAGATTTTTCTTCTTTTTCTTAATAGCTCTTGTTCTTCTTTATTTCCTCTATTGTCCATGGGGAAGTGGAAAAGAATCTTTCCTCCGTAAGCCATGCGTGTCATATGAGGCGACTAAAATGCCAGGAGCAATGGGCTAGCAACCCCTTCTCCTGTATACATTTACTAAAAATGAGAAGAAAAACTTTATAAAACTGAGATGTTTGAATATGCGTGGATGTAGTGCGGATGATAAGAAAGAGATGATTGCTGATGTTATGAATGAAAAGAAGTTGGATGTCCTGGCCCTAAGCGAAACAAAGCTGAAGGGGGTAGGCGAGCTTCAGTGGGGAGAAATAAATGGGATTAAGTCAGGAGTATCTGAGAGAGTTAGAGCTAAGGAAGGGGTAGCAATAATGTTGAAGGATCAGTTATAGAAGGAGAAGAGGGAATATAAATGTGTAAACTCAAGGATTATGTGGATTAAAATAAGGGTCGGATGCAAAAAGTGGGCCATAATAAGCGTGTATGCACCTGGAGAAGAGAGGAGTGTAGAGGAGAGAGAGAGATTTTGGAAGATGTTAAGCAAATGTATAGGAACTTTTGAACCAAGTGAGAGAGTAATTGTGGTAGGGGACCTAAATGCCAAAATAGGAGAAACATGTAGAGAGGGTGTGGTAGGTAAGTTTGGGGTGCCAGGTGTAAATGATAATGGGTGCCCTTTGATTGAACTTTGTATAGAAAGGGGTTTAGTTATAGGTAATACATATTTTAAGAAAAAGAGGATAAATAAGTATACAAGATATGATGTAGGGCGTAATGACAGTAGTTTGTTGGACTACGTATTGGTAGATAAAAGACTGTTGAGTAGACTTCAGGATGTACATGTTTATAGAGGGGCCACAGATATATCAGATCACTTTTTAGCTGTAGCTAGAGTGGGAGTAAAAGGTAGATAGGATACAAGGAAAATAGAAGCAGTAAGTAAGAGAGAGGTGAAGGTTTATAAACTAAAAGAGGAGGCAGTTAGGGTAAAATATAAACAACTATTGGAGGAAGCGGCTGGAGGCAGTGGAGATGTCCTGTCTAAGGGCAATGTGTGGTGTAAATATTATGCAAAAAATTTGGAGTGTGGAAATTAGGAGGAGGTGTGGAGTTACTAAAAGTATTTGTCAGAGGGCTGAAGAGGGGTTGTTGAGGTGGTTTGGTCATTTAGAGAGAATGGATCAAAGTAGAATGACTTGGAGAGCGTATAAATCTGTAGGGAAGGTAGGCGGGGTAGGGTCGTCCTGAAAAGGTTGGAGGGAGGGGTAAAGGAGGTTTTGTGGGGAAGGGCTTGACTTCCAGCAAGCATGTGGAGCATGTTAGATAGGAGTGAATGGAGACAAATGGTTTTTGGGACCTGACGAGCTGTTGGAGTGTGAGCGGGGTAATATTATGTAAAGGGATTCAGGGAAACCAGTTAATTGATTTAGTTGGACTTGAGTCCTGGAAATGGAAAGTACAATGCCTGCACTTTAAAGGAGAGGTTTGGGATATTGGCAGTTTGGAGGGACTTCTAAACTGTCGTATCTGAGCTCCTCTGCAAAGACTGATTATGTAGAGGTGAAAGTGTTGAATGATGATGAAAGTATTTTCTTTTTGGGGATTTTCTTTGTTTTTGGGTCACCCTGCCTCGGTGGGAGACGGCCGACTTGTTGAAAAAAAAAAAATCATGGTACGTATATGAAGATAACTTAATCTTACCCGAATATTCTCTGCAAGACAGCGAGCCATTTCCGAGTTGTTCTGATAGCGGATGGATGGAAGGAATTGTAAGCTAAACAACACAGCTGCCAAGCCTTGAACTGTTCGTTGTAAAGCTCCTCCTGCCCATTTCAAGCCTAGAAAAAGAACACACATAGATAATAAATCTGAAAAATTACCAGTAACTAGTATGTATTGTTATGTAGTACTGTTATATGAGATTGTGTAAAAACCTGCCAAAGTACATATTGTAAGAATTATAACTTGTTCAATAGTTATTTGCAAGTATATAATATTGTAATACTCACCAAATATGGGCCAAAATATTGTCATGTAAAAGAATCAACCCAGTGTCATCCAAAAAAAACACCTATGCTATAACCCAAATAACCCTTATCATTATTTTCAGCAAAATACAGTGCTGCATGAGCAATTTAATCACAGTAAAAGGGCAAAAATTCCCAGCACTATAATATAATACAATATATCAATCACATTTTCCAGAAATGCAATGCCATCTACCAAGGAATTGTGGAGGCTTGATCCTCCGTCTACTAATTGTGAAATAGCCTCACTACCATTTAGTATACACTTATCCTCATAAGAAAATACTATGGAGTGTGAGTTGTGGCTTGCTTATCATATCTTGTTAGATACTATACAGTACAGAAATACCTGGTATAACATGGTTCTGAACAGTGCAGGTTTTGCTATTGCACAGTTTCCAATTTTAAAGTTTTTAACAGTTAAATTTTTTAGTGAGCTATATATTTTTTTATGTTTTATTACACATGAGAACTTTTTTATACACAATATTACATATGAGTACTTTTTTTATATGCAATTATGAGTGGGAAGAGGAAATACATCAAAGCTTGTGACGTTGACAAGCGTAAATGTTTATTTAATAAACACATTATAACAATGCGTTTCATAGTATAGAACTTTTTCATTACCTATTTACTATGCTTGCAAGGTATTCCTGTATTACACATTAATGATTATCTCCCTACTCACCAAGACTATGTATGGGCATGTTGAGTGAGAACAAATGTGGGGAAAGTGCTTGGTAGTCAGCATACAGCTCTTGCACCTCCCGCACTACTTCATGTTCATCTGCTTCTGCAAGAAGCTTCACATCACTCTTGCTTACCACATTGCTGAAATCTGATAGACAGAATAATTAATGTAATAAAACATTCTCAACATTAATAAAATAATTTGAAACATGTTTTACACATGTTTGCATCTGCAAGAAGAAGTATTGGATGTATATCGTCAATCTTCACACAACAGAACACATAAGAACCATCTCGAACTTTATGTCTAGACAACACATTCTCTACATATTGAACATACAGGTAAATCATACATGCTACTTTACACTCTTATGTCTATAAGGTCCTAAATACTAATACAACAGGCAATCCCCAACAATGAAAGGACACACGATACATGTATGAGCAATGTGGGGTGCCACTGTCTGACACCAAGCTTCAAGGAATTTTATACACTCTAGCACTTCTAAAAACACTGCCGGGACCCGTAAATAATTTGTAATTATCTGTAGACAATAATAGTAAAGGACCTGAAACTTTTACTGAAGAGCAATAAAATCACAAAGGCACAATATATAAAAATAAATGGCTCCTTGCTAACCCATTTGAACAACTGAATCTAAAACACATCATGCAATTAAGTCCACAAAATATGGGACAATCTACCTAAAGAAAGTAAAAACTTGAAAAGAGATGTCATAGAACAATATCATTTACATATCTAGGAACAGTATAATGGAAAATTAACTTGGACAAAGTTACACACCATGTTAATTTTTCTGAAACCATTTGTATATCCACCTCTACTTTTTAAACCAAGACTACATTCTCATTAGTTTGAATTAAAATTTTGCTTTCTTATTAAACACGTTACAGTATTATCTTAAAAATGTACTATCTTAAAAAGGAAATATGAGTTTTCTATAAGTTACAACCACTAAATGTCACTTTCATGACACTTTTCTTATTTTTAGCTACAATAACTTGTAATATAAAATCTTATTTTAAATTAATACCTTTAGCTCTGAAAAAAATACTATTACTTTTTTATTACCATTATTAGTTAAGTATAAGTATTCTTAATTTTTGTTATTACTATTATCAGAATATTCTCACTAATTTTGTACAGTATAATCAATCAGTAAAAAATTATTTCCAACCCTAACCTGTAAATTAGTTTGTTACACAACCCTACTCTTTTATCTCAACTCATGTATATACATACGTACATACAGTCATACCTCGGTTAACGATGGCGTCGGATAGCGATAAATTCGGTTAGCGATACATTTTTACATCAATATAGTGACTCCGTTAACGATGTTTGCTTCGGTTTACGATATTCGTCCCGGACGCGTCTGCGTGGCGCCCAGCTGTGCGGGCACTCCTGGGAGCGTCAGTGTGCTATTGTTTACAAGCGAGAGCGACCACCACCCACTTCACCCACGCATTCATACCAGTATATTGTGATTATTCCACTGTTTTTAGTGCTTGCAACTGCTAAATAAGCTACCATGGGTCCAAGGAAAGCTCCTAGTGCTAAGCCTGTGGCAAAGAGGCTCAGAAAAACAGTAGAACTGAAGAAGGAGATAATAGAAAAATATGAAAGTGGAGTGCGTATCACTGAGCTGGCCAGACTGTATGGTAAAGCCTATTCTACCATCGCTACCATTGTGGCCAAGGGAAATACACGTAAAATCAAGGAAGCTGTTGTTGCGAAAGGTGCATATGTAATCACAAAACAGAGATCGCAAGTGCTGGAAGATGTGGAAAATTTGTTGTTGGTGTGGATCAACGAGAAACAGCAGCAGATACTGTTTCACAGGCAATAATATGTGAAAAAGCAAGGCAGTTGCATGATGATCTTGTTAACAAAATGCCTGCAACGAGTGCTGAAGTGAGCGAATTTAAAGCCAGCAGAGGCTGGTTTCACAAATTTAAGAATCGAAGTGGCATACATAGTGTTGTGAGGCATGGTGAGGCAGCCAGTTGTGACAGAAGTGCGGCTGAAAAATGTGCCTGAATTCCAAAAGTACATAAAGGCTGAACAATTCCTCCCCCAACAAGTGTTTATTTGTGATGAAACAGGCCTGTTTTGGAAGAAAATGCCCAACAGGACCTTCATTACACAGGAGGAAAAGGCACAGCTAGGACATAAGCCTATGAAAGACAGGCTAACTTTGATGCTTTGTGCTAATGCCAGTGGTGATTGCAAAGTGAAGCCTTTACTGGTGTATCTTTTTGAAAATCCCCGAGTGTTTGGCAGATGCGGTATCACCACGTCTAACTTGTGTGTGATGTGGAAGTCTAACAAAAAGGCATGGGTCACAAAGGACATTTTCTTAGAGTGGTTCAATGGCATGTTTGGCCCCAGTGTGAAGAAATATCTCCAGGAAAATAATTTGCCACTTAAGTGCCTCCTGATAATAGACAATGCTCCTTGTCATCCTCCAAACTTGGTAGAGAAAATTGTGGAGGACTTTAAATTCATCAAAGTGAAGTTCTTGCCCCCTAATACCACCCCTCTCCTCCAGCCCATGGACCAGCAGGTCATTTCCAACTTTAAAAAACTCTACACCAAAGCAATGTTTCAAAAGTGCTTTGATGTGACCACAGACATGAATATAACCCTAAGAGACTTTTGGAAAAACCATTTCCATATCCTGCATTGTGTACACCTTATAGGTAAGGCTTGGGAGGGAGTGACTATCAGGACTTTGAACTCTGCCTGGAGAAAATTGTGGCCAGATTGTGTCCTAGAGAGGGATTTTGAAGGTTTTGGGGCTGAGCCTCAGAACCCTGAGCCTGAGCCTGTTGTGGAAGAAATTGTGGAACTGGGCAAGTCCATGGGATTGGAGGTGAGTGGTGAGGATGTGGAACAGTTGATGGAGGAGCACAAGGAAGAGCTAACCACTGAAGATCTGCAAGAGCTTCAACAGCAACTGCAACACGAGACCACAGGTCAGGACAATGGTTCAGAGGAGGAGGAGGTGGAACAGAGATGGAAGAAGGTGCCTTCTTCAAGGATTAGGGAGATCTGTGCCAAATGGACTGATGTGCAAGGCTTTATGGATGAATATCACCCTAACCATGCTGTTGCAGGCCGTGCTGGCAACCTGTACAATGACACAGTGGTGTGTCATTTCAGGGATGTGTTAAAGAATTGCCAGACACAGAGCTCCCTGGACAGATTTTTGGTTAGAGAGGGGTCCAGTGACTCTCAACCTGGTCCTAGTGGCATTAAAAGAAAAAGGGAAGTAACCCCAGAAAAGAACTTGGTACCTGCAGTGTTAATGGAAGGGGATTCCCCTTCCAAACACTAGCATACTATACTCCATCCTTTCCCCTCCTCCCGTCCTCCACACATCAACAACTCTTCAATAAATGTAAGTGACATGTTATTGTACTATATTTACATGTATTTCTTTAATGTTTATTAAATTGTGTATTATTTAATGTCAAAAAGTTCTAAAAAATATTTTATTTTACTACTTTTGGAAGTCTGGAACGGATTAATTTGATTTCCATTATTTCTTATGGGGAAAACTGATTCGGTTAACGATTGATTCGGTTACAGATATGCCCTCTCTGACGGATTAATATCGTTAACCGAGGTATGACTGTACATACATACATATATGCATACACACATACACATGCATGCATGTGGGGCCAGGAGCTATGTCTCCACCCCTTCAACCACAAATAGGTGAGTACACATGTATAACAATTTCTCTGCAAAATAGTCCTCCATTAACATTAATTATGCCCAAAATGTTGTACATATCATGGGGTTACTAAAGATACCTAAATTCCCAATATAATAAAATCATTTAAATAATAATACTGTGTAATCAAATTAAATGCTAAACCTGAGAGGGTTATACAGCACTGAACATATAATCATTTAAAGAATTCTTCAATCATCATCATTATCACATAGTCTCTAGCAATAATTATATAACTGAAAAAAGACCTTGCTTGCCTTTGTCAAGCATGTGAAAACTGCAGCTAAACCAACAAAATTTGCATTCATTACTTAATGATATAACAAAACTGCACTGTATGGTAAATTTACATAAGAAATCAAGAATTCCAATAGTAAATTCACTGATATTTTATCATTTACAAGTACAGTGGACCCCCGGTGTTCGTGAAGCTCCAAACTCGCCCTTTTATGTAAGTGTATTTTTGCAAATGCTTTTGTAAGTGTATTTTTGGGGGTCTAAAATGACTAGTCTACTTTACATTATTCCTTATGGGAATAAATTCGTTTGGTAATGGCACTTGAACAGCATTCTGGAATGAAAAAATAACGAAAACCGGGGGTCCACTGTACGTACAGTAATATCTAATTAAAAAGCTTTAAAATCTTACATATATAGTATGTTCCATATCTAGGTTTCTGAAGTTCTCGTGCAAGTAGATCAATGTTTTCTCTAGTTGGTCTGATATACACTAGACACTTGAGGTAAGCCATGTTTTCCCCAGAACTAGTCTGGTCAAGTCGCTCAAACATGTAAACCTCCTGGCGCATCACCTCACTCATGCCAAGAACTACACTCACAAATGATGTCTGAAAAAAATTCAGAGGATTAAAATTCAGTTAATAATAATAATAATCTTTATTTCTACAAGTACATGTATACAGACCTAGCTGACATCAATGACATACTATATAGAATATCCCTTATTATGCAGAGTATTTCGGGCAAATTAGGTCAATTTTGTTCCAGGGATGTGACCCACACCAGTTATATCCTTTATTATGCAGAGTATTTCGGGCAAATTAGGTCAATTTTGTTCCAGGGATGTGACCCACACCAGTTATATCCTTTATTATGCAGAGTATTTCGGGCAAATTAGGTCAATTTTGTTCCAGGGATGTGACCCACACCAGTTGACTAACACCTAGGTACCTATTTACTGCTAGGTGAACAGGGACAGCAGGTGTCTTAAAGAAACACGTCCTAATGTCTCCACCCGTACCAGGGATCGACCCCCGGACCTCAATGTGTGAACTGAATGCGCTACTAACCAAGCTATGAAGATACTCTCACATTCTAAAACATCAGCATCTAATAATGTACAAAGATGAATTAAAAGGATAGAGCTTTTCCCAATAAATTTCCCTTTAAACTATTGTACAGGAAAAATGCTTCCATAGGTGACTACAGATAAGGAGACATGATGTTACAAATTAAGAGAGTAAATTATCATAGTGTGTCATTTTACTTTCCTATAACGTAAATCCATTAGTATTTATATTATAATGACCATGTTATTTATTCCAAAAAGAAAAATAGCTACCAATATGTATTGTAGAAATTGTTTATTTAGATAACATATCACTAATCATGTAAAAAAAATATTAGGTAGGTTGTGCAATGAAGACAGTTTATATTTAAAAAAAATAGAAAGAATCTTTATTTTGAGAAGCAAATTTAATAACATATTCCAACCTAACCAAACTTATACTGGTGTAAAATTGGGTAACATCAGGTTAGGTTGTATGAAAAAAAAGGTCTTTTCCCACAGGCACTAAATATAATCATCTTCATTGAACAGAGCACTTAATACTAGAGAGTTTACATATAAAACACACCCAGTAGTAAACTACATATTGACCCCTCCCATTCCCCAGGTGTGACAAATGGTTTTGAAAACCGACAAGTTGAAGATTAAGACACTTAAGCAACTTTCTGCTTTGTATTGGACTGATGAAGCCACTGTGTGGCGAAACGTTTCTTCAATAAAGATTCCCATATGTTGCTTAAGTGTCTTAATCTTCATTCTCCAGGTGCTGTATGATCCCTATGGGTTTAACAATATTTTATACCAAATTCAGTCTTTGTTTATTAAAAGAAACAAAAACTACTGTGCTGCTATATAGTTTTTGAAGTGTAGGACAAATATAAAAGAAAATACACAGTATAGAAGAGAATTCTTTATGTATAAAAAGAGTTGTGTTAGCATTGTTCATAACCTTATCAAAGAAATGCTTTGCCCACCAATATTTGCTTTTCTCTTTAAAAAATGAGTTAATCAATGAAAAAGTAAAATAAATTAAAGAGATTCAGCATTTGTAGTAATGGTGATTAGTAGTTATAGATGTAAACTGAATTATT